>JAFVLL020009606.1:0-18927 GCA_021397915.2 Tor tambroides | reverse complement strand
AACATTAGCCACGTTTAAATCCAGACTCAAAACACATCTGTTTAGCTGTGCATTTGTTGAATGAGCACTGTGCTACGTCCAAACTGACTGCACTGCATTTTATGTATAATCATTTTCTATTTCTGTTTTAAATTCATTTTAAATCAATTTTTAATTCCTTGTCTTTATTATTTTTAATTCCTTGTTTTATTGCTGTGATTATTTTTTTTAATTACTATTTTATTTCCTTTTATGTAAAGCACTTTGAATTACCACTGTGTATGAAATGTGCTATATAAATAAACTTGCCTTGCCTTGCCTTATCAGATTTTTGTGTGGTGTGAGTTGTGATAAGAGCAGGGGCGGACTGGGGCCAAAAAGTGGCCCTGGACTTTTTGGCACAAAGCGGGCCCACCAAACCTGGTCCACAACACACCGCACCACACCATAAATGAGTGGCATATTCTTGACATTATAGCCATGATCCATGCTGGCTACTGCTGCTTGCTATTGCCTGTTTAGGTTTTGTGTGGGCTGGCCCTAGCCCACTGTGCCCACAAAAAGCCAGCATGGGCCCCGCAAGGACATGTTTGCAGGGATTATGTCAAAATTGCACAATACATTACACCTCATTTTGCTGTAATGAACACAACTGAACGTGCCTTACCATACTTTGACCACTACATTTAGCCATTGTAAAAATGCAGGAAAAAAGTCATAAAAATTATATATTCTAGAAATAATCACACGTTTACATCTCGAGTTACGTAAAAGTAGAAATTTTACAGGAGGTGTTTTGAATCATCTTTGAAATTGCTGCCATTTTCCTTTTCTCAGGGCCATTTTATAAGGTCTTATCTAATATTGGTACAATCGAATATGTATGGATTTACTTGATGACAATTCAATGTGCTGTATAAATTCTTAAACTGACCAGCATGGCATATTCAGGCCTTTTCCAGTAAGGACTTTATTAACTTCTAAACGGATAAAGAGGAAGCTGTGAACACGCTAACTCTATCTTAGTTTTCCCTGTTTTTGGATTGCACCTGCAATCTTTGCTCAGGTTAACCATTAGTCTACCTCAAACCTTAAATTCAATTGTTTTTATAGCCTACTTCTAAACAACAACTAAAAGTGTGCAGAAGTGCAATTAAACTATAAAACTTGCCTCCTCAATTTTAATTTTAAATTCTTTTAACTGTTCATTTCATTAAAATGTGAAGACATTTCATGATCAAGCGCCTCAGTAAAAGATCATTTTGTTCTTGAGTGCTGTGTTGAATTACATCATTCTTTTCTAAAGGAATGTTAGATGCTCTGTTATTGTTATATAACAACTAAAATAAAAAATAAATTCAATTCAGCTGCAAAAAACATTGCAGCTGCAAAAAATGTGAATATTTAGAAAAGGTTCTAGAGAATTGCATATTTATATATATTTTAATTTAAATATTATATTTATATTACACATGATAAAATAATTTATTAAGAATTTAATATTTTTATTATTTATATCACACGATTTTGGTGCAAACATTACATATTACATTACATCTGTCCAGAAAAGCCATTTCCTGGTTAATACAACAGCCATTTTATACGTCCTTCTCATTCTTTCTGAGAGTCAGGGTGAGCTCAGGACTAATAAATGACTGTGGTGTAAAACATCATTTGCCCTTAACATGCCACCAGGTTCACATTGCTCAGGTCAGGCGTAAAAGCATTATCATTAATCGTGGGCACAGGGGAGCTCATGATGGAAGTGATGGGAATGGAGAGGGATCCAAACCCTTGGCAGCCCTGTCTAAAAGCGTGAGCGATGTTTTCTCAATGGGGGAGCAGCTGATAAAGGTGGGGGAGTGGGGCTAGAATGAACCGTTGATCCCACCACTGCAGTTTGGAGTAAATGTCAAAGGTGAGATGATTTATGGAGCAAAGGAGGTGAGGTGCACCATCTGTTTTCTGGGCGATCAAGGGCCCCATCATGATCTGAAGCTGATGCATGCACACCAGTTCTCTTGCTATCCCATTTACTACATTATCCTTGCAGTGAGTAATACTGGGACACTAAAGAGGAAAAGAGTACTGATGGAGAGATGGGAAGCTGTGAAGACTAATTTGGATTATATTTGGTACTTGTAATTAGATTATATTACATTATAAAACACTCATAATCAGATTACAGTTATTTTTTCTGTGACATAATTACAGATCATTTGACCATTGGATTTACACAAATCATGATATATGGCAAAAACAGTACTGTGCAGTAAAAACCCAACATTTCCTAAATACTGCAAAGGACGTGTCAAAAAAGAAAAAAAAAAGAAAAAAAAAATTGGAGATATGCTTTCTTAATCATTTTTGAATTATCACTCAGTCATTTAACCATGTATTATATGCCTTTGGCTTCTGTCTTTCAAACGCACTTAACTCACATCATTTACAGTGTAACATATGCATATCAAACAAAATGGATTCCCAAATGTTTTTGTCAGCTGAACACATTTGAGCTGAAATATTTACTTGAAGTCCTCCTGAGATTTTACAGTTTTTTTCAACTGCTTACACACATTTTCAAAACTTTGCCTCTCTTTTTTTTTTTTTTACTTTACATACAAATCCAAGAATTGCACATACAAAAGGCAAAATGCCTCACATCTCTTGAAAAATGAAGCACTGCATTCAAAATATCACAAACACATATCAAAAGCAAACATTTGTCTTGCATTGCAAACACCTTTGCCATAATATTATAAACTGCTCAAAAAAATTAAAGGAACACTTTGAAAACACATCAGATCTCAATGGGGAAAAACATCATGCTGGATATCCATACTGATATGGACTGGGAAATGTGTTAGGAACGAAAGGATGCCACATCGTTTGATGGAAATTAAAATTATCAACCTACAGAGGGCTGAATTCAAAGACACCCCGAAAATCAAAGTTAGTCTATAGCCAAAATGGCTAGTCCATTTTGCTGAAATTTCATTGCAGCAACTCAAAGCCAGAAATTGCTCAATCTGGTTGCCCATTACGTACTTGTACGCTGCCTGACAAACGCGGGCATGCTCCAAATGAGGACGATGGATGGTGTCTGGGGTATTTTCTCCCAGATCTGGACCCAGGGCATCACTGAGCTCCTGGACAGTCTAAGGTGCAATCTGGCGCCGTCAGATGGACCGAAACATAATGTCCCAGAGGTGTTCTATTGGATTTAGGTTAGGCGAGCGTGGTAGCCATTCAATGGTATCAATTCCTTTATCCTCCAGGAACTGCCTGCATACTCTTGCCACATGAGGCCACCAGGAGCAACCCAGGACCCACTGCACCAGCGTAGGGTCTGACAATGGGTCCAAGGATTTCATCCCGATACCTAATGTCAGTCAGGGTGCCATTGTCTAGCCTGTAGAGGTTTGTGCGTCCCTCCGTGGATATGCCTCCCCAGACCACCACTGACCCACCACCAAACCGGTCATGCTAAACGATGTTACAGGCAGCATAACATTCTCCACGGCTTCTCCAGACCCTTTCACTTCTGTCACATGTGCTCAGGGTGAACCTGCTCTCATCTGTGAAAAGCACAGGGTGCCAGTGGCGGACCTACCAATTCTGGTGTTCAATGGCAAATGCCAATCAAGCTCCACGATGCCGGGCAGTGAGCACAGGGCCCACTAGAGGGCGTCAGGCCCTCAGGCCACCCTCATGAAGTCTGTTTCTGGCTGTTTGGTCAGAGACATTCACACCAGCAGCCTGCTGGAGGTCATTTTGTAGTGCTCTGGCAGTGCTCATCCTGTTCCTCCTTGCACAAAGGAGCAGATACCGTTCCTGCTGATGGGATAAGGACCTTCTACAGCCCTGTCCAGCTCTCCTAGAGTAACTGCCTGTCTCCTGGAATCTCCTCCATGCTCTTGAGACTGTGCTGGGAGACACGGCAAACCTTCTGGCAATGGCACGTATTGATGTGCCATCCTGGAGGAGTTGGACTGCTGTGCAACCTCTGTTGGGTCCAGGTGTCGCCTCATGCTACCAGTAGTGACACTGACCCTAGCCAAATGCAAAACTAGTGAAAAACAGTCAGAAAAGATGAGTAGGGAAAAAAATGTAGTGGCCTCCACCTGTAAAACCATTCCTGTTTTGGAGGTCATCTCATTGTTGCTCATCTAGTGCTCCTGTTGTTAATTTCATTAACACCAAAGCAGCTGAAACTGATTAATAACCCCCTCTGCTACTTAACTGACCAGATCAATATCCCAGAATTTTAATTGACTTGATGCTATACTCTGATTAAAAAGTGTTCCTTTAATTTTTTTGAGCAGTGTATTTTTGGATATATACACAGTTATTCAAAAGCTAAAGCTCTTCTTTCATGAGCTCCTATGTACATGTATGTACAAGATTGAAAGTAATTGGCAGAGAGATGTTGAAAAATTCATGGTAAACACGAAAGCAAGATTGAAACCAAACTTTTTTTTCTTTTTTTACGGTAAGCATTTGTGGTTGTGAATACAGCAGTACGAAGGAAAAGAAATACATCAGCCATGTATAATTGTGTAGATGTGTATTTGGCTTATTCTAAAGCCATGATTGGCTGGTGTGAAGTAAAGCAATGAGTGTTTTCACATGTGAGGAGTTAGTGTGAGGCACTGATGAATTAGTGTGGCATTTTGATTGGTTGTATATGAAATATACAATATTGGTTGTATATGTGTTACATAGTTGTGTTTTGAAAAAGTGTTTTATGAAATTGAAAACTGTTTCCGAAATTGTGTGACAAGTAAAGATTTTGGCAGTCGTGGCCTAATGGATAAAGAGTCGGACCTGTAACCCAAAGGTCGTGGGTTCGAGTCTCAGGTCCGGCAGGGATTGTAGGTGGGGGGAGTGAATGTCCAGCGCTCTCTCCGCCTTCAATACCACGACTGAGGTGAGACCCTTGAGCAAGGCACCGAACCCCCAACTGCTCCCCGGGCGCTGCAGCATTGGCTGCCCACTGCTCCGGGTGTGTGTTCACTTCTCACTGCTGTGTGCGTGCACTTGGATGGGTTAAGTGCAGAGCACAAATTCCGAGTATGGGTCACCATACTTGGCCACACGTCACGTCCTTTCCTCCTTCCTTTCCTTTTGTGTGTAAGCAGCTGAAAAAAAAAAACCCTGTAATATTTCAATAATTTAACATTCACATGTACGTCATTTTTTGATGTGAGCTAATGGTCACACTGACATGCAGATAAACAAATAAAGTATTACTATTTTAACTGTTAAAAGGTTTTATTTTTATTGCTTTTATTTTAAAAAAAGAGTAATTATTGAATTAGCTTAATTTGACATTTTTAGGTCAAAAGTAATCTAGAATTAATCAAAAAGTAGTTAGACAGTAAGTAATTTGTAAGTTCTCACTTCTTGTAAGTAATTTTGTAAGTTTGTAAGTAATTACCCAAAATGAGAGGGCAAAATAAATAGAAAGCTCTTTAAATAAAGTTTTTCACTAGGCAATGTCCCAGTAAAGTTTACTGAATCTATGGTTGGCTAGAGACTTTTGAGTAGATTATCAGATGTGTCTGGTAGAAGAGTAATAGAGATCATTACTGATTTAATTAAGCAGTTTGAGTCTGACATAGAAAAATGTGTGTGTGTGTGTGTGTGTGTACTTGTTTTTATATCCCGGTGGGTAGTTAAACCTGAATACACACAGACTCATGGGGACTTGTGTCACGGTGGGGACCTAAATTGAGGTCCCCACGGGTAGGCCTAAGCTTGCAAATCACACAGAATGAAGTTTTCTGAAAATCTAAAAATGCAAAAAGTTTCCTGTAAGGGGTAGGTTTAGGTGTAGGGTTGGTGTAGGGCAATAGAATATATGGTCTGTACAGTAGAAAAACCATTACGCCTATGGAAGTCCCCACAAGGATAGTGAAACAAGTGTGTGTGTGTGTGTGTGTGTGTGTGTGTGTTAGAGAAGGAGAGATGGAAAAAAGATAGTAGAGGAGTAATTCCTGTTTTGTCAAAATTGTTAAGAAAGTAGATGGGAATACAGCCAGTTCTCTTCCACAGTAGGAGGAAACTTTGCTGTGCACATATTGTTAAGAAGTCTCAAGGTGATAAATATTTTAGAAAAAAAAATAAAAAAAAATTCATTCATATGTCTGGCAAAGGCCAACCAACCTGACTATGCAACATAAACCATGAATATTTTTTCAAAAGTTGAGATAAATTGTGGTAACACTTTATTTCGATAGTCCACTTTATACATTCTACTAACAGTAAGTAACTTTGCAACTACATGTCAACTAGCAGTCATTGGAGTATTAGTAGACTGTCTGCTTAATAACTTCTAACACTTTATTTTGTTGGGTCCACAACATACTGACTATGAGAAACTTTGCAAGTGTCAACTTATTTTACTAACCCTAAACCTACCCTAACAGCCTACTCTGAGAGTTAGTAGACATGTAGTTGCAAATTAATGAGAATTAGTTGACATGTAGTTACAAAGTTATTTATAGTTAGTAGAATGTCTAAAGTGGACTATCAAAATAAATTGTTTTTGTATGTCATTGAGCAAAGTATGTATAGGGTCTGATGCATTAACCTAAAACCGTATTCTATTCAATGTGTTTACTGTATCATATTTTTTCACAAGAGACAAGTTCGGTATAATAGTGAAGGTTTTATTACAGTTTTTCTCGATTGCTAACACACTATAACTGATTTATTTGGCCCAGTTTTCCGAACCATTCATGCAGTTCTTGAAACAAACCTTGCATCCCAATGTGCGCTATCACTATCACCTAAATAGTATTGAAAAATTATATATCGCATAGAATTTAGAGTGGATAGTAGTATTACGATGGAGACATAGTAAGATGCATTCAAAACTTTTAACACATTTCACCTGTTTGCACACATTCAATTTGCTCAGTGTTTGCAAAACTCTACACCAAAAAACGCCATCATTTTACTTTGAGTTTATCCATGTTCTCATTCAGAAAACACAAACACACAATATACTTAACTCAAGCATCAAAAAATGAACTCAAACAGCACACATTTATCCATGTGAGAACATTAAGTAGCAAAATGAATCCTGGTAGTGGGAGACAAAGAGGATTTGGAGGGGAAAATAAAAATGAAGGGGATGAGGTCAAAGGTCATTTGTTCCTGATGAAATACAAAGCACTATAGTTGACCATGTTCTTCTGCATGGACTGACCATGAGGGAACTTGGCCTACAGGCTCATCTACAAAGTTTCAATACTACTTACACATACAATATAATTACAGTACATAGTAGCAGTACTTCAGATGAAACTGCCATAACAAATAAGGATACTACCAATACTGTAATGCAATTAATTGGCAGAGGATGCTGAATGAATGAATGAATGAATGAATGAATGAATGAGTTTATTTATTTATTTATTTACTTACTTACAGTAACTGACAGTATATTCCAATGTGTGTTTACTGTATATTCAGTTGTTTGGTCTTCGAACTTTTCTCATATATTGCTTTTCATCTACTGTAAGATCTGAATTTTACTGTATCTGCACCCCACTATGTATGTTGTATACTGTAACAGACATTGACTAGCAAAATGATTCCTATTTCCCAAAAGGAGGTTTTTGTAACAGTGTTTTGAATTGATCTCACTAAGCAGGAAAATAGTCTGTGTATTTGACAGGTTTGTGTATCATCTGAGGCCAAAATTTGAGTCTGACAAAAGAGAACATTTTTGACTAAACTATTTGATTTTGACCTGGAAGTTTGAAGCTTGCACAAGTTGGTGTGTAGTTTTAAGATTGTGTTTATAGTTTTGAGAAAATAGTGAATTGTTTCATGAATTGTGTGTTAGCGATCAAGAAAAACTGCATTTCAATTTGATGAGCATTTTCATAGCCAAAGGAAGGACAAGTATTTCATTTTAGATACATGTAAATACATGCTTTGTTGATACATCACCAGCGCAAGTATTATGAAAATATTGAAAAGTGACATGAAGGTCAGCAAAATCATGGGGTATGTAAAGAACTACCTCACCCTGAGACTCTGGGCTGGGTATAAAAGTGAATAGTTATTAATAATGCAAGCTTTTCATAGTGTACCCATGTGTGGAAATCCCTTCCAGATGTTGACTGGAACTGAAATACTCAGTCAGAGCCAGTGTCTGAACTATGCTGATGAGGATGATGATGGCTCCCTGATGGAAGAAGGCACTAGGAGAATAGCAGTCTGTGCCCTGTAACACTTGTTTGCTTTAAAAGTGAATGCATCATAGTTCACATTATTCATGTTATTATGGTGTGTATAATGTAAAGTTAAATGCGAGAAACTCAAAGACTTGGAGAATATGGAAAATAAGTTATAGAGAGTGACATACTTAAATTATGAACTTTCTGCCAAACAGCCCATCAAAAACAAGGCCAAGTGGACAGTATCAGGTCAGCTTTATACCTCAGACCAATAAGGTCATCTGCAAATAGCAACTAGAACTCTTTTAAGAAACTTCCACCCTGTTGAGAGGAGCTCCCTGGATGCTGTGTACCACAGTATAGGGAATATTTCCTTCAGGCCAACAGGAACTTTAGTCTGTGAAGTAAAAATTGCATATGCCAGCTTGTGCTGTGATGAATAGAACTGTTACAGATAATGCTTTATATTTGTTTATATTTTATTTTATTCTACTGTAAATTGTGTTGTTTTCTATGTAGTACGAAACAGCAACAGTCTGCATTTATCTAGATGCTTTTATCCCAAGCAATTTACTATGCATTCAAGGTTTAATCAATTTGTATGTTCCCTGGGAATTTACCCCATGACCTCAGTGTTGCTGCTAGAACCAAGCTCTATCATTTTAGCTACAGAAACATCTGTTATGTAAAGCAGGCTAGCAATGTTTACGTGTCGCTTTCATTTTAGACCAAGTTATGCGAACAGACAGTAAATGGCTGGGAATTTGAATAACAATCACTCATTTTTATATTCATTGCAATGGGCTGGAGATGTCTCTGATTAATGTCTTCTCTAATGGCAGCTAATACAACATCCTATTGTGTGCACAGCACAGCAGCTTTTGGTAGAAAATCTGAATTTATCTTGTTAAGGTCCATAAAGATCAGAATTTACCATGGTTTAAAGATTTGGGGGCAGTCATGACCTTTAAATTAAATTATTGTAATGCTTTTTTGGGTGATCCTTCTACAGGATCTACAAATAAGCTCCAGCTGGTTCCAACTGCTATGTCCCATTTTGTCTTGCCACACTCAGACTGTTGCTAAACCTACAGTGGTGGCCAAAATTATTAGAACACTAGTATTTTCACCAGCTAAAAATGGTTTTAAGTCAGTTATTAATATCTTTTGCTGTAGTTTATCAGTAGGAAATATCAGCTTACAATTCCAAACATTCATTTTGCCATCAGTTGTAATAACCCAGTGAGATTTTTGTTTGCACAAGGAGTCTGACAAAAGCCAGTGCTCCACTCAGAGATCTCAGCCTCATTTATAAAACGTGCAGAAACCGTCCTAAATTTGATCTTACAATCCTCTCTCAAATATGTGTTTGTGTGATTCATAGAATGACCGTACGCCTCTCTTTCAGATGCGAAATCTATGAATCGCAGATGATCTTGAACTTGTGCGCAACTGAATGGTTTCAGCTCTCTGCCTTGTAAACGACTCCTAATTAATGTCATTAACATATAAAGATCATCAGTCATCATCCAAATAATTTAATTTAGAACAGCGAGCTGCAAGAATAGCTTACATTTTCAAAAACCTGCAGTACTCCGACAAGAAAAAGTATGTACAAAGTATGTATTTGAGCGTACGCACACTCTAAGATCAAATCTGTGTGTATGCATGCTTTATAAATGAGGCCCATGATCTTATCATCATCCAGTCTGTCTGGAATGATATGAAGAAACAGAACAAACTGAGACAGACTAAATCCAGAAGAACTGTGGCAACGTCTAAAAGATGCTTCAAGAAACCTACTTGCAAAGCTACAGTACTGTTAAAAGTTTTAGACACTTGTGTAAAAATGCTGTAAAATTAGGATGCTGTCAAAAATAATGTCATAAATAGACTTTCTTTATCAATTAACTTCTATTACTGTAACTAAATTAAATCAACATTTAGTGTGACCAAAGCAGCTTTTGCCCTAGGTGCACTTGCGCTTAGTTTTTCAGGTAGCTTTACATGTAGGTTTCTTGAAGCATCTTGGAGACGTTACAACAGTTCTGGATTTAGTCTGCCTCGGTTTGTTTCTTCATGTCATTCCAGACAGGCTGGATGATGATGAGATCAGATCTCTGTGTGGAGCACTGGCTGTTGTCAGACTTCTTGTGCAAACAAAAATCTCACTGGATTATTACAATTAATTGCAAAAAATGAATTTTTGGAAATGTAAACTAATAATTTCTGCTGACACACTACAGAAAAAGATAGAAATAACTGAAAATACTAGTTTTCTAATAATTTTGGCCACCACTGCACTGTATGCCTGCCTCACAATACCTCTTCAGAATACTGCAATCTGATAAAGGGCACAACTATCTAGAAGGTTAACAGGGAGGGAAAAAAGGTAGAATTAGAACTTCTTTTTTTCTTTCTTTTTTTCCTACTGACACACTACAGCAAAAGGTAGAAATAACTGACTTAAAACCATTTTTAGGAAAATACTAGTGTTCTAATAATTTTGGCCACCACTATGTTTAAGTATATATGTGTGTGTGTGTGTGTGTGCGTGCGTGCGCGCACTCCTATGCATTTCTTGTGACCCATAAATTAGTTTTCATGCTATAATCAAACCTCCTGCCCTTCCCTTAAAAATCCCCCATCTCTCAATATTCCATGTAAATTGAATTTGTCTAACCTTTAGCCGCATTTTGAATATATCAGTATAAGAATTAATTAATACGTTCAGTTAGTTAGTTAAGATGTAATTAATTAATAAGGTTCAGTGCTTCATATTATGTCAAAATTGCACAATACATTACACCTCATTATGCTGTATTGAACACAATTGAACGTGCCTTACCATTCTATGACCACTACATTTAGCCATTGTAAAAATGCAGAAAAAGGTGTCATAAAAATGATATACTATAAAATGGTCAAGCATGTTTATATCTCGATTTACTTAATCTCATGAAGCACCTTGGAGACATTGCCACAGTTCTACTGGATTTAGTCTGTCTCAGGTTTTTTTTCTGTTTCTTCATGTCATTCCAGACAGACTGGATGATGATGAGATCAGATCTCTATGTGGAGCACTGGCTGTTGTCAGACTTCTTGTACAAACAAAAATCTCACTGGATTATTACAATTAGTGGCAAAATCAATGTTTGGAAATGTAAACTAATACTTTCTACTGACACACTACAGCAAAAGATAGAAATAACTGAAAATACTAGTTTTCTAATAATTTTGGCCACCACTGCACTGTATGCCTGCCTCACAATACCTCTTCAGAATACTGCAGTCTGATAATGGGCACAACTATCTAGAAGGCTAACAGGGAGGGAAAAAAGGTAGAAGTAGAACTTTTTTTTTGTGGTAAAAATGGAGTGAGGGAGTAAGAGAGAGAAAAAGAGAGATATAGCCTACTGAAGCAAGAAGACATTTGTGTTGGTATTATATGGCCAATTTCTCTGTGAAGAAAAGGGAGGCAGTGTCTCCTCAGAATTAAAGATAGATAGATAGATAGATAGATAGATAGATAGATAGATAGATAAACTAACTACAAAAATAAAGCATAGTGAATATGAAATATAAAATGAAATTGTTTATATAGTGCTATTTTTGTCTAAAGGTATACTGTACAACAGAGACACCAGCAAATACATTTTCAAAGGATGGGATTGCTGATTTACTTTTCTTAACCTCATTACATTTGAATGTTAAAGTCAGTGCCCTAAACACAATGTCATTGTGATTTTTAACTGTTGGTAAAATGGTGGCTAAATGTTTAGAGGTGGACCTTCATGTTTTTTTACAAAAATTATATGTTTTCCCATGGCTCACATTATGCAAATTCATACAAAATCACCACCTCAAAAAATAGTTAAGCTTTCCTGTGAGGTCAGATGGTACCTTTATTGTGCTTGCAATTGTTCGTAAATGATTCAATGGTTTAGTTCAATGAGGGATGGACAAATTCAAAGTTCTGGCATGAAACTATAGATGGAGCAGTCCGATAGATCCAGGATAGCTCTAACTCAATGTGACATAATGACATAATTAACACATCTCACAGCTGATATCCTGTATCAGTAGCCAATGAGCTTGCTGCTCAACATTCAAATATTTGGCTAATGCTTGTGGTAGCAGTTGCAGCGCACTTCAGAAACATCTGAAATCAACATCTAAGATAAGTGAAAGATCTTTAAAATCCTGTGTATACTGAGTGGTCTGCCTAACTGAATTAAAAAATGAGCGACCATGAGTGTCTTGTTAGCAGTTTGCATCGTATGTAGGAGCAAATATTAAGCATGTTAGCAGCAGCGTTTATGCATCTGTGTTTATACAGCTGGATCAAACAATCTAGAGCATGCAATCACCCTGAGGACACACTGATAGTAACGGACATGAAAACAGGTTAAATGAAATAAGCATCCCGTGTATGCATTTCATCCAGGGTTCGCTATATTCAGTGGTGTAATCTCAGTGTCACATTTGTTTAAATCTAAGGTTGATGCTTCATTAGCTGTGCTGAGTGTGCGGTCAATTTCAGCTGCATGCAGCATCAAAAGCACGCAATTTTATCGATCCCAGTGGGTCTATACAATTAGAGAATATTGTTACATTAATGACAGTTATCAAATGACTAATTTATGATATTTGCTCAGGTGGGTGCTGGGGTCTTATCTATCGGATTGCAATGCATATTCTTGTTAACACTTGTGAACATTACACATAGTGCACGTCTGATTAGAGTTAAGTCAGTTGGTGTGGTAGCCCAGGCTCACATAGTCATAGGCCATTATTGTTAAGCCGGTCGCCGTGGTAGCCCAGGCACACATAGATAGCAATACATGCGGTTTACATGGCTCTTCGGAGCAGCAGCAGTACATATGTCTTGCCGATAGATCTGCTTTGTGGGGGGTGTCTTTTTCTATTCCTGTCTGTTAATTTCATGTGTGTGGGCACATGTATTGGCTTATATTGTTCATTTCTGTGTCTATTGTTCATTTCTGTGTCTCCTGCTTTGTAGGGGGTTATTCGTATATGTTATATGTGCAGCATATTAGTATATTATTATTTCTTATTAGTATTTCTTACAAGCTCACAGCAGCATGTTGTGGATGTATTGGCAGTAGCAAGTCTTGGTACTTGCTCTGCCACAGCAGCAGTGTAGCAGATCTATTCCGCCAAGACCAAATACATTAACATTGTCATGTACATTACCATGACATTCCCTCCGACAGTTGTCATGACAGAAATACAAAGTTCTGGCATGAAACTCTAGATGGCGCAGTCCAATAGAGCTAACTCAATATGACATAATGACATCATTATCACACGTCACAGCTGATAGGTTCTCTCCTGTATTGGTAGCCACTGAGCTTGCTGCTCAACATTCAAATATTTGGCTAATGCTTGTGGTAGCAGTTGCAGCACACTCTAACCCTCCACCTTCCCCAGCTCCACCTGTATAGATCTGCTACAGGGTGATCATGTGTGCTATTGGGGTTATTCATATATGTTATATGCGCAGCAGCAGTATTTCTTACATGCTCACAGCAGCATGTTGTGGATGTACTGACAGTAGCAAGTAGCATAGCAGATCTATTCCGCCAAGGCCAAATAACATTTTCATGTACATTACCATGCCATTCCATCCAAGAATTGTCATGACAGAAATTACAATTCATGTATCATAAATTTCGGTCATATCCGAATGAAACTGAACTTAAAATGATTTTACATATGAGATGAAAGGAAAACTCAAAAAGTTTGGAGACTCAAAAAGGCTAATGCAAAAGTGTTCATACTGTATATACCCCATCTCATGTTTTTGTTTTGTTTTGTTTTTGTTTTGTTTTTTGTTTGTCTGTTTGTTTGTTCATCACCATGTCCTTTTTTAGAGCTCTGTAATAATCTATGTGTTAAATGAGCCATTTTTGGCATGGTTATGTTACTATCATTTATTTATGCATATTTTAAAATAAGAAGTGAAGGCACAGGGTGAGGGCAAAACTTTAACTCTAATTACAGTACAATACATATTGCACCAAATTAGCTTAATAGTTTTATTATAATTTACCAATTTATACTGGACATCTGGTACATGTACAGTTAATAAATGACCTGTCTGTATTGGTCTGAAGATTATATTTATGCTGTTGGCCCTTGGACTAATCTGGGACTGTTGCCAAGTGTCTCAGAAACAAGTGAGGCTATAGACCAGGGGTGCCCAAACTCGGTCCTGGAGGGCCGATGTCCTGCAGAGTTTAGCTCCAACTTGCCTCAACACACCTGCCTGGAAGTTACAAGTATGCCTAGTAAGAGCTTGATTAGCTGGTTCAGGTGTGTTTAATTAGGGTTGGAGCTAAACTCTGCAGGACACCGGCCCTCCAGGACCGAGTTTGGGCACCCCTGCTATAGACCAACCACACAACAGTGCATTGCTCCATTTCTGAGATACACTGTACCTTTGTTCACGTGTTCTGCATCAGTTTCTTGCTTTCTTCTTTGTTCTATCAGATCCACAATGTTCTGAGATGCCATAGGTCTCAGTTCTCAGTTCTCAGGGAAAGGCGATTACTAATGTATGAGAGTTTTGACATGGTGAAAAGATACGGCATCAGAATGCTTTCTGAGATTTGAAAATCTGAAAGTTGTAACTTCCTACCAAACATTAGGAAAGGAAAAGGAGCAAAAGAAAGACATTACACTGAGCCTAAAGACGTGAGCCATTTTATGTTAAGAGAGAGGTTTTCTCTTTCACTTTGTCACAGTAAAGGATTCCACACCGCAGACAGTAATTGCATACCTCTTAGAGAAACATGTAATCAGCAGTAGGACAAATCATTATTTTGCCGCACAACAGAATTAAAATAACAAGTGTCACACAAATACTGAAGTATAGCTGAATTCTCCCAATAGTGGTTCTGATGTGCACAGTGTCTGTCATATCTGAAGGACTATATTGTGTGTTTATCATTTTCACTTATTTCTGAATCTGCTTAGCTGTGACCACATGCTATTAAATTTCAAAATGAAAACAAGAGAAATGGAATTAATTTGCACTTCAGGTGCTTTAACTGCAGACATTGAGCTTTAAATAGAGATTTATTTTTAGCCTGAAAGAAAAATTTGTGTGTATCTACAGTATAGGGTGTTTCCATGTGATATCTGGGAAATATGTAACTAAAGTAGAACTGTAGATATTGCTAGCATATAAATGGCAACTTTGTGCTTGATTTGTGCTTGAAATTATCTATATTGAGGCAACTTATGCATTCTTTTTGGCAAAATGAATTACATAAAACATAATTAATGGATGCCCCTTAACTTGTACTGTGTGGACATTCTGTACTAATGTATTTTCCCATTGGAGCAATTTAGTCTTGAAGTACCAACTTCTTATTTTGTGAGTCCATTTGTTATATAGGGAGCAACTTTGTAACTAGTGTTGTTTTAAATTACGTTCTAAGTGTTTTAGCTCTTCACAATATCATTTTAAAAAGTTAAAGATCAATGATCACAAGATTAAAAAAGTAATATTAAATTTGAAAACTAGAAAGGCTCAAACCCCAAAACACAACTTTCCAGGCATTACTTTTACACTTAACAAACAACAATTTCATTGTAAATATAATCAATTAACATTATCAAATTAACATAACATAGTTACATAACATTAACCATCTAGACTGAACTACAGAGTTAGGAATTGTACTTTTATGATATTCAACACCAGAACATTTTGAGGTTTAGAAATAGTGATTCCCACTACTGCTCTCCAATGTGGTTTGAGATGACTCCAGAAATTATGTCAGATAGGGCTTTTGTGTAATTTCTTCCTAGTTTAGGATACTTTTATTGGATCAATTTAAATAAATAGATTTTTATATTTTACTGGTTTACCTTTCTCAATTTGAGTGCTCAGTTTATTAGGACTCTGTGACATTCACAGAAGGGACTTAGGGAATAAAAATGGCTCAGGTGTTCTTCTGTGTGTTTCATTGTGGCTTTTTATCACTGAGTCCATTTATCACGGAGACAGACTGTACTTCATCTTTGCCAGCAGTGAATGCAACCTGTAAAAACATACTTTTGACTTCTCCTCTTATCATTTTACTGAATGTTAATTGGTTCCATCCCACATTATAAGGGACGGACCTTGAATAATGAATTGGGAGTTGATTAGTCTAGACTTGTAAGTGCTTCTTAAATGTGCCCTAGGGATAGTGTGTTCGTGACTTCACCAGTGCTGGTCGGGGCACATGGACTACAAACAGCTTTGATGGTATTTGTCTTGTGTAACCAATTTTCTGCTTCAAGATGTCATGATAGGTTCTCTGTCACTAATTCTGCCTAACATCAAAAGTGTCTTGTCCTTAAAAAGGCATTTGATAAAATGCTTTGAAGTGCTTAACCGGGAACCGTCATGATTATCAAGACCTGAACTTGAAGAAGAATAAGGCTTCTAGAGAGAAGACATCAGTTGGTTAACTATAAATTCCCAGTTTGTCTGCTGACTGTTTAGAGTATTTTTTTTTTTTTTTTTATAAAATGACAAACTTACGAGAGTTGAATTTTCTTCTGTTTTGGAGCAGTCTGAAGTTAACTGCAAAGTACAAGTTTATTTCTAAAGTCCATATAAACCTAATATAGAAAGTCTAAAACAACTTTTGCCTGACTGACAGTTTAACTTTTTCACACACTGCCATTCTGTCAAATCAAATAATCATTTTCTCCACATTTAAGGGATGAATGAAGCTTACTAGACTTTTGACTGTTGACAGAAGCCAGAGGTTATGTCGCAGAAAGCCAAAAAAACCCCCCAAAAAACTCATACTTAATGTGAAACGGGGCACACTGCTTTCAAAAGACCTTTATTGATCAAACTGTGTTTAAGATCTCAAATGTAACAACTTTGGCTTGAGATTTTCACACTTTACTAAGATAAATATTGTAAAATAATACACTTGAAATCATATAATGATTCACTGCAAACACAAAGGTCATAGCAGTAAGTTTTCATCCTTTATATGACATTGTGGACAAGTAATGTTTGGAAATTTATAAATGAACTATGTGAACATTTTTTTTACATAATTAGTTTCTTTCACATTGCTATTATTATTATTATTATTATTATTATTATTATTATATTATTAATTGCACAAGTATGGTAGAAATTTAATGAAAAGTTTTTAACAGTCTGAAGCTAGAGTAGATGATTTCCAGAATTTGCACTTGATTTGCAGGTCTTCCACATTTCTTTACCTGCCTGCATTCCTTTATATTGAGATAAGGCTGCTAGCAAGGCAAAAATACTGGTGTAACTGCAGAGTCTTTTTGCATTATTCTGATATTTACTGCATTATTGAATCAAACATAAAATTTGCAAGCATAAACAAATATGGCTACAGCATTTCTGCATGGGTGAATGAATATAAACACAGGTCATGCACAACTAATTAAGTTCATTTTTCTTTTCTAGAAGCCCACACAGAAGCTGAATAAAATGCTTAAAAGAGCTTTTAAAAACATCTTACTCTCAAAACATTACAGACGCTTGAACTTACGTTCTGCTCATCTAGAACAGTAAATTCGGATGTACGTTTCTAAATGGAATATGCTTGGAGAACGTGACTATTTTGATATGTTAATTGAATGATAAAGCTGGAATTCCTCAGGAGCACATGAATCTCCAGCCTAACACTATAAATTATAATAACTTCTCAGGCAAAAATTGAGAAGCGGCTGTCATTGAATTCATATAGAGAATTAATAAATGGTATAATACAGAGTTTCATGCCAGAAATTTTCATTTAAATATACATCAATATTTTACATTCCTACATCAGTATTTTTGCTACAATGAAGTTGTGTCCTTAAAATGCAGTTATGTATAACAGGTCTTCATTTGCAGACACATAATCTAAATTGTTAACTGTCAACACAGTACAGTCTTTTCCTTTCTTTTCCTTTTTATTCTTCTCTCCATTTGGTTTAAACATCACTATAGTTTGTATCATGTAATTGTAAAACATCAGAGCAAAAATGCTTGAATTAGCAAATACTTGTAAGCCATATGTTCCCAAAACAAATTATATTATTTTAAAAAAACATGAAACTCAGAAACTGTAACATACATTCACAGGCCATACAGTAACAGTGCTTACAAGGTTTAAAAGCCATTGACAAAAGTCATACCCATCTTCTCTTATGAAAAAAATGAATAGATGTAGAAAAACACTTTTGATTTGATACCATTCAAAAATGATCAAAGTTGTACATTGATACAAATATTGTTTTCTCATCAGGTCTATTACAAAAAAGAGTGTTTTTCAAACAATTGACAGCTGTTGTTTATTGTATTGAGAATAGTCTTTTTCTCTCAGCAGACCTTTTGGACAGGTCTACAAAAATAGTCATCTTAACACCAGCAGAATCTGAGAACATTTCAAAGAAAATTAGGAACTGCTAGCTACACTGTTAGACATTTCTGTAATTTCTGCAGGTATATACTGTATATCACCCAGTATAATACTGCAAATTCCCTTTACAGTAAATAACGCTCTCGGTTACTTGCGTAACTTCGGTGAGGGAACGAGACATTGCTATGGGAAATACATTTTCCTCGAATACTACTGAAGCCTTATTGAATCACACCAGTGAAACTGGCCAATGGCGTTCAAGTGCGCGAAATATGAGCGGGAATCCCACTCTATATAAGGCAGTGCTTGTACGTCATCCATTCAGAATC
>JAFVLL020009603.1:0-16267 GCA_021397915.2 Tor tambroides | reverse complement strand
AATCCCTTGTAATCTTACAAAAGTATTTACTGGACTTTATGAGAAACTTAATCCAATTTTTTTTTTTTTTTTTTTTTGCTAACAATTTTAGGAAAAAGATTGAGACAATGTTTTTACTTGAAATATACTGAAGGACGTCATTAAGACTCCTGAGCTGTGAATGAGAAAACTGTGAGCAATTAAACATTCCTCTGGGTTCTTGTTTGTAGTGCAAAGGTTTGCGTTTTAGAAGCTGATTTTTCATTTACACTGCAGTGTCTTCCAATGCACAATTAGCACTTTTATTTCTCCATCTCTGTTTTCGTGTCAGCGCCCATGTCAACACTTTGAACAATGTGTCATTGAATTTGCACTGTAAGACAGCTTGGAGGATCTCATCTCTGCAGCATCGCTCCCCTCTGATTCTACACATTAAAGAATGAAATGCTGGTCTATTTATAGTCTTGGGACCAAGGACTGATGAAACTTTAATGCGCTGCCTCAGACACAAGAGTGGTCCAGTAATACCCGCACCCTGGAGATATTAAACTCCATCATCCTTGCATCTTAAGCGGGAATTCAAGGAGGAGAGGTTATATAAACATGGACAGCCACTGGGTTGTGGGGAAGAGCTCTGTGTGTGATTTATTAAAGTGAAGTGGTGGCCATAGCTTTAAGACATCACCCATGAGGCCACAGCATTTCATAAACCACGGGATGTTATGGTAAATTCCCAGTGTCAGTTCTTGCTATTCATGACTAGATAGATAGATGGCCAGGTTCAGCCAGTGTGTTGTGTTATCCTGTAGTCATCATAGATTTTGTTTTGCATGTTTTATGATCCACCCTTTACAGGCTTTCCTCTAGTAATAACCAGTAATACATGAATCATCCAAATAAAAATGCTGCTCATGACATGTTAATCCATCTGCATTTGTTTGAGGGTGATAGTGATGCCGTTTAACTTTGGCTTTGGATTTCATCCACAAGTGTTTCATGAAAGGCTCTGTTCCTGCATCATGTTTCCCATTTATTATTCATTAGGATGAATGCAACAAAGCAGTCCCTCTCTTTCCTCATGCTCCAGAGCGGTGGAGTGCTGCTGAGGGTCTTTTTCAGCTCAATGAGGGTGTTGTGGGGCTCATGGAGTGGCGCACCAGAGAATGTTGAGGATGAAGATGCCCATTGTCTGCGGTTTCATGTGTTCTCTCTGTCCATTGTTGTCTGGTCATGTGAGGATGCCAGTGGATGTCATCATTGTGAGGCTTTGTGAAAAGTAGAGTCCCTATCTATCCATCTACACAGTATTGGGACACTTGACCATTACACCAAAAGGGACTTTAATAACATCACATTCTAAATACATAGACATGAATATGGAGTTTCCCCCCTCTTTGCAGCTATAACAACTTTCACTCTTCTGGGAAGGCTTTCCACAAGTCTTTGGAGAATTTGTGTAAAAATTTTTGCCCATTCATCCAGTAGAGCATTTGTGAGGTCAGGCACTGATGTTGGACAAGAAGTCTGGCTCACAGTCTCCATCCCAAAGGTGTTCGATGGAGTTGAGGTCAGGGCTTTGTGCGGGCCAATCACACCAAACTCTTCCAACCATGTCTTTATGGACCTTGCTTTGTGCACTGGGGCACAGTCATGATGGAATAGAAAGGGGCCTTCCCCAAACTGTTCCTGCAGAGTTGAAGGCATAGCATTAGAGGCTTTCAGACTGGAGGAACCTTTTCATAGTTCCTATAACTATTGGCGGAAGTTCCCACTTTTTGGAGTGTTCACACCGCAAGAACTAGGAATGTATTTAGTTCTAGGAACTCTGTTTAGGGAAACTAAATTAGTTCCTACTTCAGAGTAGGTTCTAAAACAGTTCTATAGGAACTATCAGTGACGTAAGTGTATGCTGATTGGCTAAATGCACATGAAATACAGATTACCCAGCATTTTTTAAAAGCCATGTGAAAATATTTACTCCAAACACAGAAAACAGCTATAATGACATTTAGCTACCTGTTATCTGCAGTGTTGTGCTCCTTTCTCAGCTTTGATGATAGGCTATGTAACACTGCAAGTTGTCAAAGGTGATTTAGTCAGATTTTCATGCACTTTCAATCACATAAATTGTGTGTTTACATCCCATCTCCATTATCATGAAACCCACAGCACACAAGAAAAACAGCTCCAATCACAGCGTCCTCTATTCACCGGTTGTTGACGTTTGTAAATGCCGCACATAAAGACGGCGCTAACGGCCGCTTCAGAGTTCCTGCTGCTGGTGCGAATGCAACCAGGATTTTGCTTATCGATTCTAAATCTTTTTGATTCCCAGTTTATATCCAAACTATAAACATTTATCCCAGTAATTCTGTGATTATTTGATTGTTTGTAACAGAAATAATGATACCGTGTGGTTGAAAAGACAGTGAAGCTGTTTCATTCATTTCCATGACAGCTGCTTTCTTTAGGTCAGTGGCAGCGTGAGCGCAGACTTAAATGTTCAAATCATACAGGTGTGATCGTACGCTGCACAGACAAACCAAGAGTGACCACAAAGTTGTGATCGCACAAGTCAAAGGTTTATGAATGAAATAGGTGAATCATTGTAATTTAGGAATAGGATCACATTGGTGTTTCAATTGTGTTCATGAAATTTAATGATCTTTTAAATTAAAGTGCTATGTCATGTTGGTGGTGAGACCTCTCTTGCAACATGTTTAGCTATCACAAATATTATACTTAGCTTTTTCGGCTTCTGATCGTAAGTGTAGCCAAACTTTGGATCGCTTAGAATAGCGAACCAGGTCCAGGCAGATCACTAGGTCAGGTCCTAACAGATGAAAAAAAAAAAAAAAAAACGAAGGTGGAATCGAAATTTTAATTTTATAGCAAGCATCTGATTCTGGAATTGGAATCGATTTTCGATTCCCAACCCTACCGAGGGGGAAACTGGTTCTCTAGGAACCACCATGCTGGCTAGTTCCTAGAACTATACGGTGCGAAAGTCCCTGTGGTCCAAAATGTCTTGGTATGCAGAAGCATTACAATTTCCCTACACTGGATGTAAAGGGCCTAGCCCAACCCCATACAGAACAGTCCCATACCATTTCCCCTCCACCACCAAACTTTACAGTTGGCATAATGCAGTCAAGCAGGTAACGTCTTCCTGGCATCTGTCAAATTCAGACTCGCCCATAAGACTGCCAAACAGCTCCAGAGTCCAGTGTCGGCGTGCTTTACACCACTCCATCTGACACTTGGCATTGTACTTGGTGATGTGAGCCTTGCATGCAACTGCTCGGCTGTGGAAACCAATTCCATGAAGCTCCACAAAGTGCTGAATTGTGTTGATAATAAAGCCAGTGGAAGTTCGAAACTCTCCAGCTCTGGAATCAGCAGAGCGTTGCTGACTTTTATTCACCATGCCCCTTAGCTCTCTGTGACCCGCTCTGTGACTTTATGTTGCCAAGTTGCTGTTCCTAAACTCTTCCACTTTCCAATAACAGCAGTTAGAGTTGACTGTGGAACATCTAGCAGGGATGAAATTTCACAGACTGACTTACTGGAAAGGTGGCATCCTGTCACAATACCACACTTGAATGTTTGTAATTGCAGACTGCATGGCTAGGTGCTTTATTTTATACACCTGTGGCAATGGGTCTGAAAAAACCTGAATTCAGTAATTAAGCAGTGTGTCCCAATACTTTTGTCTATATAATGTGTCTGTCTGTCTATCTATCTATCTATCTATCTATCTATCTTCTGCCTTTCTCTTCACCTAGAGCACACAAGCAACCAGCAACCATCAAATTGCCTATACAATCGAACTTCATCATGAGACTTCAAACATTCTGTAATCATCCAGGCAAACCAACATTCAAAACTTGTCTTGACAAACTTTTTTCCTCTCTTAATAATTGGAGGTGTCAGAAGGTATGACATCTTGGGGTGTCTAAAACTTACTGTGAAAATGTCAGTGTCACATTCCCAGAACAGGCGGATTCTTCTTTCCAATTACCGCAGTAGGAAATAATCTCTAATACACTGACATCCGTTATAAGAATGATGTCGTCTTTTGGAAATATGACAGACAGTGCAAACGGTATGGTGAAGGGGAGGGATCCAGAACTTCAAAGGATATTTTGCCCTTTCCTAATGGGAGCGGGTGACTAGATTACCCAACTGAGAGACAACCCAGCTCTTTCTTTCTCTCTCTGCTTCCCTCCCTCCTCGCTCTGAAATTTCAGTCCAGCGCTGACCCGCGGTCAGTCACTGAGTCCAGCTGATGACATAATCCGGGCTCCTCCTATGGGAGTGTGCTAGGCTTGTAAAACAAACACTAAAGCTGCTCTAAACCAATAGCGTGCGCTTTAGGCTCAGGGTGCATTGGAGACGGGTCAGTACACTGGGACTGGACAGGAGACCATGTCCACTAACCTTAGCTACGGCATTACACCTGCTGCTCCTGCCTGAAGGAGTTCATGAAAGGACGGTGTTCGTCTGGCTGGTAGGTGTAGCGGTTTCTGATATAATCTCCTGCAGGCTTAGGCTTTTGCATCACCTGTTGTTTTTCTAGTCTGTTGTGAACAAAGATTACCTGGAACCGGATGCGGAGAGCGGATGAAAGCCAGAATGAGTATCTGTGCTCATTAGTGAAACAGATGCTATGACCTTGTGACTAATAAATAACGAGTCTGTGTTAATGAAAGGATAACACTTCAACGCTTCATCCTCGGCATATTTTCTACTATTGCTTTTTTCAGAAATGGAATTATTGAGTTCTTTGTGTTAATGGATTACTGATGTTATCTTCAAAAGGAGAGGGCAGTTTATTTTAGAGCCATTGCAGCCAGAAGAGGATATTATTGATGCAATAATAATGGAAAGACAGAGAAAGGATATATTTACTTAAATAAGCTTCTTCAACTGATAGAGTAGAAAGTAACATAACATCTAATCATGGATGGAGATTTCAGCAGCACTCTTTAGGGAGAAGGAGGTTCTCCCCATGCCTTCATATCACCCCATTCAAATGTCCTTACAAGGAGAAAAGACTAAATTAGAAGTGCTTTGCGTTCCTAGTGTATAGCACTGAGGCTTTGTTAAACTGGGTTTCCTGTGCATGACTGTGTGTCCGGATCTTTGATGATGATTCTAGATGACAAGTCATTAGTGCTGCTTGAGTTCTCATTCACTATTGCGTGCCTATATGCTATTATACATGCTGTAAACATATACAATACCAGTCAAATATTTGGAGGAACTTGAATTTGAATTTATTTCTTTAAAATCTTTTGGTATAACTCTTTATGCTTAAATGCTTAGTTTTGTATACAAATATAAAATTAATGATAATAATAATAATTTTATTATTGATTAATATTATTGATAATTATATGAATATTTATATTAATAATTAATATTATTATTATTATTATTACACTGTTATTCACTATGTATTCATAATTTATTAATATAATAATAATAATAAATATTATTTCAATATAATATTATACTATTATTCAAAATAGTAATATTAAAGAATTAGAATGTGTGTGCAGACTTGGGACTGGTACTATATATAGGATTTTATGCCATCTGTGAGTTTTTGGCATGCTCAGGAAGATGTGGCGTAGTCATGGCTTTTTGTCCATTAAGCCTGAGATTACTCACTTTCCCCCCATAGAGAATCTAAATTGTGAGCAGTTTGGCATTTTGATCCTCTTAAGGCTTTTTAGGTGTAATTTGAGTTACAGCATGCCACAACGGTGTCTTTGCAGTAATGTTGTTGGATAAACGTCATTGATGGCATTTTTATATGCAACACTGCTTTTTGGTATTTTAAAACCTCATAACAAGGTTACATCAGAGGTAGAATTATTTGTTAATGGTGGCTTAAATTATGATTTTTAATCAATTCAGATCTGCCCAGAGCTTTTTATTTATGTTACAAAACATGTCAACAACAGGTCATATTTTTCCACATAATAATAATCATCATCATCATCATCATCATCAATAAAAAAATAACAACTATAAAAAAGGAGTAAAAGAATATATTTTAATGATAGTTAACCTATTTTTACACACACACACACACACACACACACACACACACCTGTTTTTCCTATAACATTAAAGAGGAGACTGGCCTTTCAGTTAGAGCTGAAGAAAAAGCCACTGGCAAATACAAAGAATTGGCTAAATAGCATGAAGTATGACTAAACTTGGATGAATATAAGCTGTTGGGGACCCTTTGATGAACACAAAGTTTGAAGAATACTTGAAATAGAAATAATAATTTGCCACATTTTTAAAATGTAATGTTAAGTTTAATTCATCTTTGAGAATTTCAATGAGTCAATGAGAATTTGCACAAAAAAGGGAATATGTTCCTAACATTCATGAAAATAATGTCACAGAAAATAAAAATTATAATACAAATAAAACTCATAATGGTCCTAAAATTGTCTTTTCCCTATTGCACTATTGCAATGTTGAAAACGGTTGTGCTGATTAATATTATAAATATAAATAAATATTATATATATAGATATTACAATTATTCATTTTCCTGATGAATAGAAAGTTGAAAAGAGAGTAACACCATTATAAGTAACAACATTATAAATCATCCATCAACATTATAGATCAATTTCCTTCCAAAAACAATTGTTACATTTTTATTTTGAATTTTATTTTGAGTTTTGCAAAACTTAATTCTGTTAGCTGTGTGGGATTGTGTTAGGAGACCTGTGCTGCTCTACATGCAACATCTCACAGCTACTTGATCATGGAAACTGCACAAACCAATAACAGTAATTACACTAAATGAGTAGACTTCCTTATTCTCTTGTCTCTCAGACCCTCTGGTTGTGAATTAGAAACACTTGTGATATCATGGAACTACCATGTAACAAGTTCTTCATTTTGTAGTTGAAAGTAACAAAGTGTTCCAGAAGTAATTCTCTGCTGAGATAATAGCGTAGCAGTGAGACAGTACTGGGTGTCAGAGCGCTCCTCCCTAACGTAGGCGATCTCTTGTTATCCCGAGTCTTTGTTCTGAGAACTCATAGTGCAGGCGAGAGATAAAACAAGAAATGATTCAGCGCTGGGAGCTACAGTAAGGGGCTGCCTATGAATCATTCATTCACCCTCTCTCTGGTGGTTGAGAGGAGCTCGCTCATCTATAACGCTCCATCTGAAGAGACACGGGAGGACGTCTCCCTTATGGTGCTTCACCAGCTCTTGAGTCAACTGCCTTCATCTCTCTTTCTCCAGTGTGTGTTTACACACCGGTTTTAGCTGACTGGGCAGGTAATGTGTCTGTGGAGCAATTCCGCAGGCATTCTCTGGCTTTTTCTTGCTCTCTTTCTTTTAAGTTCATTCATTCGTGTCTCCCTATAGAGCTGGAGTGAATGGACAGGCCACCTTGGCGCCAGGACCGAGGGTTTGGGGTTTGTGTTTGAATAGCTACTTAAGTCTCCTCAGGCCAAATGTCCAGTATACCAGACACATTTTTAGAGAAAGTTTTAGATCTTATTTTGAACAAAGTCAGTGAAAGAGTCTGCTTTACCTTCAGAAAATGGTGATGGTCAAATTTGGGAAGTCAAACTTTCTAACTTTATTATTAGAGTTTATTTTCAAGCAATTTTTGCAACTCTGCTGCTGAAATTTATCTTTCAGTTTGTGGCTGGTTTGGGAATAATTGTTGGTTTGTAGTTATTGACAAACTTATTTTTCACAAAAAAATATCCCAAATTTCTATTGAAACATATTTATTTGATAATTTTATTTTACAATAACTGTGTTTGAGCTTGCTGAATGATGAATACGAGTTTTTACCATGTAGAAAGTCCCAAAGATGGGAATTTGGGACTGTTTGTCACAATTTTATAGGATTTTTTTTTTCAAGGAAAATCATACAGCAATTTCAAGTGAAGTATGAAATTTATATCTAGCATAGCTACTGGTAAAGTATAGATAGTATAGCTAAATATGTAATGTGTTAGATGCTCCAGGTAAATTATACATTAAATATTTGTTGTTTCTAAGTATATCTTATTTAGCCATGTCATGACACTGTAATGTAAAAAATATACATATTATATAAAAAATTATTTATTAATATTTTATCTGATTAAGCTGCTGGTTCAACATTTTACTTGCAGTGAAATGCTTGCTTTTATCTAGCAACACTGGGGAAGTAATAAAATACAAAGAAAAGAAAAGAATAATAACAGATTTCATATCCAAATCGTCAATATATTGCAATATACAGAATATTGTATAGTCATTTTGCTTTTGAATATGCAGGAGTTCATGACATTGTTAGTAATTTTTCCCATCTCTGAACTGAAGAGGCTAGAGACTGTGGTGTTGTTATGCTGTGTGCTAGTTTTCATTTAGGGCTGCAAGCTGTTTTGCTGATTCGACCTTCTACAGGTCTCAAGGATGATTGTGTTGTCTTCTGATTTATTTCAGAGCTGAAAGGGAAATGCTCTGAGGTGGGTCTGATTGTGTAGTGTGTTGATTACATGATAAAAAAAAAGCCACACATGAAAAGATGGTGATTGCAATTTATAGTGCAATATGCGATTTGTAGTCTGGAAGTCCACTAAATTAAAAAGCACAAATCAACCAAAGAATTGCAAATCAAGTCGAGCAGTTGATGATTAAATCATAACACAAACAAAAGCTCAACAATTACTGATTAGTGAGGCTCATTACTTAACCTTAGGATTTAAGTGTCAGAGATCAGATTTCAATCTTTATGTGGCAGACAATAAAGCAGAAGTAAACATACATAGACTTTGAATGAGGGAAGTGAACCAACGTAGATATTATGAATTGGACTCTTTTGAATTTACCACCTAGCAACCACCTAGCGAAGTCATACCAACCACCTAAAAAGCCTTAACATTGTGGTGGCGAGTATTACAGAAGCAAGAACCACGAAATCTCTTTGCTCATTGGGATCTAGTTGAATGTTCCTCCGCAGCTACTGAATTCTACTTCCATTGCACTTCCATCAACACTCATCGTGGATTAAATGACCCAGTTTTCTAAAAGTTCTTCACTGCTTTGCCCTGTGGCACATCTTGCAAGTCAGTCGTGACAGTGTTTGCTAGCAGTACTTTGTGCTGAAGTTCAGTATTGACCTTGATAAAGGTCAGACAGGAAATGTCCTCAAAACATTTGCTGTACATTAAACTGTAATCACTGCTAAAATCACACATTTCAAGTGGCATTACAAAAGGTGTTTTCTTTTTTGTGTTTACATGAACAGTGACTTACTACTTGCTTGTATAAAAGGGGAGGGACATTCTCATTCTAGAGAGCACTTGATTGGACAGAAATTTGGATACACCCCTGAGTGCATGATGAGTCATCAACATATTTATAATTGCATATTTTTACCTGAAACATCCTTGTAAATTTGTCATTATAGGGTGTTCCAGATATGAAATCTCAGATGTTTTGTTTTTTCATACAACAATTTCAAGCGTAATGTGAAATTGTTGTCAAGTATACTGGAAATGAATAGCAATGTGTTAGATGCACAAGGTAGATTAATTAATAAATACTTCTTATTTCTAAGTATAACTTAGAAATGGCACTGTAATGTAAAAAATACTAATAAGGCTATAAAGTAAGACATGCATTATTAATTATATTATTAATAACTTATCAGATTAAGCTGCTAGTTCATCATTTTACATGCAGTAAAAGTGCTGTGCTTGCTTTTATCTTGCAACACTGGAGAAAATAACGTGTCAGAATAATATCAAACTGAACGGTGACTTGCAACTTGCTATTTCTAGCCAGAGGAATGTGGTATCAGTGGAGGGACATTCTCATTCTAGAGACCATTTGATTGGACAAAATTTTGGACATTCACATTTAGTCATTTTGCAGACGTTTTTATCCAAAGCGACTTACAGTTGGGGAGTACATAAAGCCAGGGGCGTCGCACCCGTGGGGGATGTGGGTGTTTTAACACCCACACTTTTCCCGGTGAGAGGGTTCAACACCCGCACTTTTTCTGCAGTTTTTCCGCAGTTTTGCACAAACGCCTTACAGCAGTCGCTCCTCCGTTTCTCTGGCCGCTCTGTGTCTGCGCTCGCCTCCTCTCCCCTCCCTCTCAAACATGACACCGGCTTTGAGTGTGACCGGCTGATGATTGGCTGTTCTGCCTTAAGTCCCGCCTCTCTTGGTGTGTTATCGGTCAGCTCGTGCTGAGGAGGCGGGAACTTATGGTTATGGTTATTTACATCTCCCTTTTCCAGGTACTTTGAATGAGTGTTTATGCTTTCGAGGTTTTTAAATAAGCTTGATATGTGTTTGGGAAGATGTTCTGTTTACGTTTTGTTGACATGTCGACTGTTTTCTGTATTATATTTCGTTTTTAGACTAATGCCTAATTGGGATATTGTTCAGCAGCTAGCTAAATTCAGTTATGTATGTGGCATGCAATGTATAAAGTAACTGTGATGAAGAAGGCAGGGGAGGGACAAATTGTCATTGTTAAGCAGTGTATTTATGGGTTTATTGCCAGTGCAATTGATTTTGATATTTTGAGCATTGTTTGTTGATAATATATGTTGTTTGTATATCTGGAGTTTGTAACAAAAATAATTTCCCCCTGGGATTATTAAAGTATTTCTGATTCTGATTCTTTAGCAAGTCTACTGTTGTGTATTTTCACAACAGAGTTTTGACTTATTTTCTGTGTGTTCCGAGTGTGTTTTTATACTTTTCTAGTATCACTCATTTAAATGGGAAGCTTTTTATATCTTGTATATTATACCTTTTGTACCCTTCTGTCATTGTATTCATCGTTTTTATTGTTAACAAACAAACCACATCCATCCCCCGCACTTTTGAAAAGCTTGCTACGCCCCTGCATAAAGCCATTCTTCTTAAAGAGGCAAACAGACACAGGAAGTGCTCGTTTCACGAAGGAAGTTCCAAGTTTCAGGCATTGTTCAAATAAGTACAAGCTAGAAAGGGAAGGGATAAATAAAGAGAAAGACAAAGACAAAAAAAAATGTAATTTAGTATAAAGTCAAGTAGTGTCAAAAGAGATGAGTTTTCAGCTGTCACTTGAAAATTGTCAGGGATTCAGCATTCCGGATAGGGGTGGGAAGATCATTCCACCAGCCAGGAACAGTGAATGAGAATGTTCTGGAAAGTGATTTTGACCCTCTCTGAGATGATACCACGAGGCGTCGCTCACTTGTAGATCTCAGACTTCTGGAGGGGGTGTAGATTCGTAACAGTGAGTGGAAGTAGGCGGGTGCTGAGCCTGTGGTTGTTTTATATGCAAGCATCAATGTCTTGAACTTGATGCGAGCCGCAACCGGTAGCCAGTGTAAGGAGATAAAGAGAGGTGTAACATGGGCTCTTTTGGGCTATTGAAGACCAGTCCTGCCCCTGCATTCTGAATCATTTGTAGAGGTTTCATTGTGCATGATGGAAGTCCAGCCAGAAGAACACTGCAGTAGTCCAGCCTAGAAATGACAAGGGCCTGTACAAGAAGTTGTGCAGCATGTTCTGTTATAATGGGCCTGATCTTTCTGATGGTGTGCAATGCAAACCTGCAAGATCGAGCAGTCTTTGCAATGTGGTCTTTGAAGGTCAGCTTCAAAATTTCTGACCGAAGTTGATGGGGTAATTGTAGAAGAACCTAGCTGGATGGTGAAATCATGCTGTAGAGTTGGAATGGCAGGGAAGACAAGAAGCTCAGTCTTTGCCAGGTTGAGCTGTAGGTGATGTTCTCTCATCCATGCCGAGATGTCTGCCAGGCAGCCTGAGATCCGTGCAGCTACCATTGGATCATCTGGTTGAAATGAGAGATAGAGCTGTGTGTCATCAGCATAGCAATGGTAGGAGAAGCCATGTGCCTGTATGATGGGACTCAGTGATGTAGTGTATATGGAGAAGAGGAGGGGTCCAAGAACTGATCCCTGAGGAACGCCAGTGACCAGTTGATGTGTTTTGGATACCTCCCCTCCCCAGGCCACCCTGAAAGACCTACCAGTGAGATAGGATTCAAACCAGTGAAGTGGAATCCCTGTGATGCCCAGTGATAAGAGGGTGGAAAGGAGGATCTGATGATTGACAGTGTCAAAAGCAGCAGATAGATCCAGCAGAATAAGAACACCCCTGAGTGCATGATGATTCATCAATGTTTGTATTTGTTTACTCAGAAGAGAAAGACTGCATTTTAAAAGTGTATATCCTCTGATAGACAGCTTTATCCACATTTATGCTGGCAAAATAAGGCAAATGGCAGCTTCCTTAAAGAATTTCTTCAGACTTTGTTCTCTGCGTGTCTTTCAGGAAATAAGTCCCTGGACAGCGGCATTGCCGAGATGGAGGAACTTCCTGTTCCCCAGAACATCAAAATCAGCAACATCACATGCGACTCCTTTAAGATCTGCTGGGATATGGACTCCAGGTCCAAGGAGCGCATCACACACTACTTCATCGACCTCAACAAGAAAGAAAACAAGAATGCCAACAAGTTCAAACACAAGGTGTGTGTACACTGCAGCTCTATATTCACTGATTCTTACACATCCTGATCTGACCTGATCTTCAGTAACGTGCTCAGGTTCATGTGTTTGTAGAAAGACAACGGCAAGAACATGACTGTCTAATCTCATTTATTATCTGTCTCCTCTAGGACGTCCCCACTAAACTGGTAGCAAAAGCTGTTCCTCTGCCCATGACAGTGCGAGGACACTGGTTCCTGAGTCCACGCACCGAATACACTGTGGCCGTTCAGACCGCGTCCAAACAGGGTGATGGAGACTACGCTGTGTCGGAATGGAGTGAGATCATTGAATTCTGTACAGCTGGTGAGATGCACATTCATGCTTTATTTATTTTAACACAGGGTTTGCCAAATGGAGAAAAAGCTAATAATAAATAAAGCTAATAATAAAATATATCAAATGTAAAATTAAAGTAAATAAATGGGACAGCACATTAGTTATGATGTAGCTTAGTGCAAATCAAATGTTGCAATTTAATGAGACTATATAGTCTGAGTGAAGCATGGTCTCAGAAATTTCATGGGAAATGCAGCTCCATCTCTGCATGTGCTGTAAGTTTAACGTGCATTTGGGAACGCAAGGTGTGAAGGGTTATGTACACATTGGCATAATTTCCAAAATTTTGGAAATAAAGTTTACAGCATTTCACTAGTATTCCACCAAAATAAAAGTTAAAGGATTTGTTAAAAGCTTGAGAGGTTGAAAATATAGAATTATATAAACTTATATAAACTTGTAGTGTAAAGTAAAATTATTATTATAAATATTATCAAACATCCAATAGTTTATGACAGTAATATAGTATTTGTCTTCATTTTTATGATTTGAGTTAAATAATATTAATACTAATAAATTATAATTATTTCATTTGATTGGGTTCCTAAAACACCAGTGTGAATCCAGCTACAAAATGCAGTTACAAATTCATAAAAACATTTACTAAAAAAAATGATTAAATATTTTATCTATTTACTTACATGTCATGTGACCAATAAACTACAATCAGAGAAGTGTGAATATGCAAATGTGTTGTTAAATAATAATAATAATAATAATAATAATAATAATAATAAAAAACTTAAAATCTCTGGGGGTACTACATGTAAACATTTTTATTTATGGGGAAGACTGGGAATCCCTGCTTTAAAGTGTAGTTGATGTGACCTCCATGAACCTATTTAGGCCATTATTGACTCATTTTGACTTTCTCCAATACTTTTATTTATTTATTTATTTTGTTTGTTTGTTTGTATCCACAGATTATTCCACTGTTCATCTCACACAGTTACTGGAGAAAGCCGAGGTCATTGCCGGCAGAATGCTGCGGTTCTCAGTCTTTTATCGAAACCAACACAAAGAGTACTTTGACCACGCAAGGTATGTTTCTACAGGGATATCAGCACTAAATTATTAAAGGAACAGTCTGTTTTATTTACAAACCTCTATGACACCTTTCTTCTGTGGAACAAAACAGGTAAAACTCTGAAGAACTTCCCTGCTGTTCTTTTCCATTTAATAAATGTGTGTAGATCTGTAAACTTCAAAAAGAAGCATCACTGGTGTCAGACCAGTCCCCTTTCACTTGCATAATTAAAAAAGGCTCCAGGATATTCTTCAAAATCCCTTTGTGTTCTGAAGTCACATAGATTTAGTACAACATGAGGGTGTAAACTGTAAGTGATGACAATTTTCATTTCATATGAATATTCATTAGAAAATCCCCAAATCCTGAAGGTTTTGCTTTTTTATTAAAATGTTCTCTCTATTGCAAATTATCTTTCTAATTTTGAATTTACTTTTATGCATCCCAGTGATTTAAATGTCTTCTCAATTCAGATAATACGGTCCTGTATAATATAATTGGATGAAAACAGCCATTACATCAGTCTTTATAGCAGAAAAGACCATTTATGCTGTTGAATTTAATGCATCTAATGTGATATAATTAATCTATAATGAGTTTTTCTAAGTATAAAGTGAATATGATTTTAAATGTAAGAGGCACTGTGCAATCAAATTAAATCCATCTGAAAAGGCTCACTGCAGTCTAAAGCAGTGAGGGGGGAGGGGGGCATTCGTTTCCCTTCAGAAATCAATATATTTTTTAATATGACTCTAGTTTATGTATCTAAATGTACCACTTGATCTTACTTCAGTGAGTTTTACAGTATTCATTGTCACATCAGTGAGTGAAAGTCTATTGTTGTTGTACTTGCCCCATGCAAAACTCAAAGATTAATTCCACACAGACTTGATTAGATATCTGGATTATAAGTCATGCATTTCAACCTGTTTATATCATTTCAGTTTTTTTACCACATTAACAATAAAGATCAGGTCTAACCCTGAGGTGATAGTAAAAAGGACAGGTTTCTGATCAGACTGAGAATTAATCAGAAGACAGTTAATAATGATAATTTACATAAAGGCTGGTTTTTATTGTTCACAGAATTAAAAGAAAATATGAAAAAGATTATTGTGATCATATAATTTGTATATTTATTGCAATTCTGATTTATTTTGATTTAAGAGCAACCATGAAGTCAGAATTCTGTTATAAACAATTCTGAGAATGTTTTTGCAAAATAATTGCAATATATAAATTCTGAACTGCAAGAAATTAAGTCAGAATTGTTATAAACATTCAATTTTGACAGCAAGTCTGAATTGTGAGATATAAGCTCGTAATTCTGAGAAACAAAGTCAAAATTGTGAGAAATAAACTCAAAATAACTAAAATAAATAAATAAAAATTGTGAGATATAATATAATATAAATCACAATTTCCTTTTAATTTTCTTATTCTGATGGAAACGGGCTTCCATAGATTGTAAAAAAGATCTTTCTCCCAAACAAATGTTGTCTATCGTCATGAACCTATATAACACTGTTTTTTCGAGAAAAAAACAAAAGGAGACATTTATCAGAATGTTCACTCTGCTCTTTTCCATTTAATAAAAGTGTATGGAAACTGCTGTCATGGTCCAAATAAGACAAAACTTCATCATAACAATACCATGAAAGTGGTCCTTGAGAATCATGTTCTTTTGAACCCATTTGTTAGCTTTGCTATTACTTTTCCAGTTTCCGGATTAGCTGTAATGTGTTCTCCAGCTACTACAGGCTGTACTGATTTAAGGAGGTTAGGAGAAAATGGTTTGCGTTAAATCTAATTTCTTTTAGCGCCACTAAACGTCACCTCCATGAAGTCATTTGTCATTTACAGTGAATTTTCTTGTTGCAGGGAGGCCCAAAACAATAAGATGTTGCCATCAGTGAAGGACAACAGTGGCAGCCACGGTTCGCCCATCAGCGGGAAGCTCGAGGGCATCTTCTTCAGCTGCAACACCGAGTTCAACACGGGCAAACCCCCACAGGACTCGCCATACGGCCGCTACCGCTTCCAGCTGCCAGCCGAGGAGCTCTTCAGCCCCAAGACAAACCTGTATTTCGCCGACTTCTACTGCATGTATACAGCCTATCACTACGTCATTTTGGTGATCGCACCAAAGGGCTCGTCTGGAGACGAGTTCTGCAAGCAGCGCCTGCCAGCGCTGGATCTCGCCAACAACCGCTTTATGACGTGCTCAGAGGATGAAGACGGCCAGCTGGTGTTCCACCACGCACAGGACCTTATCCTGGAGGTCATCTACACCGACCCCGTGGATCTGAGCCTGGGCACGGTAGCTGAGATCAGCGGCCACCAGCTCATGAGCCTGTCC
>JAFVLL020009602.1:0-26803 GCA_021397915.2 Tor tambroides | reverse complement strand
TGTTTGGTTACCCTCATTCTTCAAAATATCTTCTTTTGTGTTCAGCACAAGAAAGAAATTAATAGAGGTTTGGGACAACATGTGAGTGAGTAAATGATGACAGAAATTAAATTTTAGGCTGAACTATCCCTTTAATGACAGTTGGCAGCATGTTTAGTTCTGTCCCTTTAAGATCTGCACGCATCTGTTTTTCTCTCAACTGTTTACTTTCATTTTAGACATAACCAACTGAGTCTATATTTAAACCTTGTGTGTTTTGACAGTATTAGCGCAAAAGATAACTTAGTTGAGTAATCAGGCGCTGTTAGACAGGCTTTTAAGTGTGATTGCTTCAGGTGTATGCTCTCAGAAAAATCACACGTCAGACCAGTGCGTGAATGAAACATTTAACCAGCAAGGCTTGTATGCAAATAATGTACTTTCGCGATCGCAAATAAGTGCAGTGTCCTGTCAGAGTAACTCTACCGCTGTATGTTGTGTTGTACAGTATATAGGGACGGAGGCGCCAGAACTGTATTTGACAGAATGTGCGCTGTAGCACGATATTACGATATTTCTTCAAAAGCAGATCGTGGAGAGATTTTTATCGTCCACGATCAAAAATCGTCATATCACACACCCCTATTTCTAGTTAAACTATACCTTTGAAAAAAAATCACTGCAATGACTGTTGCAAAAAACAACAACAACAACAACAAAAAAACATGAATGAAATGAAACGTCATTCTACCTGAGATTTCTCACAAGGCTGTTTTTCTGTGGCAGGTCTAGGAAGTCAATGAGGAAATTCATCCTGGCTTCTGTTTCTTTCGAAGAAAGGCCATGAATTCGACCGTAAAACCATAGTGTGTTACTGATAGTGAACTCATTGTACAGAGCTATATCCTGAAGGCAGAAAGAACGAAAAAAGAGAGAGGAAAAATATATGAAACCCAAGAGGATTCATTTATCGGATTAATTATACCCTAGGCTTTGTGGGTAAACACCAGTCTCTAATAATCTCTCACCTGTGGCATGTATCCCACCATCCTTCCTGGCACTTCATGTCCTGGGAAAGCAGGGGGTTTCCCCAGCACTGTGATATGACCATGTGAGATCTTTAGAGTTCCCACAATGCACTTCAACAATGTAGTCTTCCCACAGCCGCTTGGCCCCAGCAGCCCATAACTAAGAACAGAAAACAAACATAATCAAAGATCCAGTCAATCCTCCACAGACCATCTAGTACAATGAGTAATTCAAATCCTTTTCAAATTCAGAATTTCAATTTTAATATTTAAATTCAAATGAATCAAAAGTGACAAAAACATTTATAATATTACGAAATATTTCTATTCAAACTAAGTGTTGTTCAATTTTAACTTTATATAAAATCCCCCAGGAAAATAGTATCACGGCTTTCACAAACATTTTCAGAAGCTCACTGATATTAATAAAAATATTTCTTGAGCACCAAATCAGCATATTAAAATGATTACCAGAGTACTGGAAGACTGGAGTAATGACTACTGAAGATTCAGCTTTGTCATCACAGGAATAAATTACACTTTAAATATATTAAAATAGAAAATGGTTGTTTTATAGTATTACTGTTTTTATTGTATTTTTGATTAAATAAATGCAGCCTTTTTAAGCACAGGGGACATCTTTCAAAAACATGTTACAGACTCCTTGCCTTTTAACGTGTAAAGTTCTAAACAAGCAACTAAAATGCAGACAAAAATGATCAAAAGAAATGTGGGTGACTTAGACGTCTGTGTGATAGGAATTAGAAATAGGAAGTGAGAAATGTTAACTAAGACACAGAAATCAAGCTGAGAACGGCAAAAGAGTTACTAAATGCTTTTCAATACACTCATTATCAAAATAAGACAGCAGTTATGCAATTAAAAGTGGCTCAAAACCTCTTTCTTTTCTCTAAAATCTTATTCCAACTACTGTTGGGAAAAGCTGGTCACAATGCTTTGAACAGACTTTCAGGAAAACATAATCTGATCCACTTCTACACAGACAGCCAGCTAAATATATGTTACTGCAACTAAACGTTATTTTAGAAAAAAGAAACAAAGACATTTGCACATTATTTTAAATATCGTTCTGATAAGACTTATCAGATCATAAACAGGTGATAAGAGGACAGATAGTCAGACATAAGTTGATATAAAAGTCAGGGATTTGTGCACTGCAGTAGCATCACAACATCACATTCACTGGTCAAAAGCCAGGTGTTAGAGTCTTCAGTCCCTCAGTATAGAGTATTTTAGAGGTTTGTTGTGCTACTTGTGCAGAACACCTAAGGGATGAGGTGGGGAAGATATATGCATGCATGTGCGTGACGTCACATGAACATCGGGTCAGCATTTGGGCATGTTTTCTTGCTTAAAGTGAGCATTCAAGATTGGTAACCTGATAACATATTCAAAACACATTTAGAAAGCTAAAATTGTGGACTCACATTTGGCCCTGAGGCACTGTCAGGTTGAGATTGTTGAGAACTTTAAGTTTCCCATATGAACGACACACATCTCGACAGTGGATTGCAGCGCTGCAACTCCCGGCCTCCAAGTCAGTCTTCATTGTACCGCTCTCCAAGCTCTACATATAAAGAAACTGAAATCAGCTCAAAATAAATATTTTGACCAAAGCAGAAAAAAATACATGCATCCAAACAAGCTTTAAAAATTTACAGAAACAAAAATGAAACGGAAGACATTCACATTAGCTACAAACAAACACTGCAAAGGAAATGTCTTTGTTGTGTTGTCTATAACAACATCATACACTACATGACTTACATTGTTAACATGAAACAAAAATATGATGCCTCATTTGTGATCCTTATATTGGTTTCTTAGTAACAGCTCAGATTCTGTAACCGAGTATCCCCTTTACCGATGGAGCAAACTGGGTCACTTGAACTGTAATCTGTAATCTCTCCTTCTTTACACAGAATCTCTTTCTCTCACTCAATCTCTGCACACTTAATCCCAAATTTTTCATCACAAAACACACAAAAAACACTATCAAGATCTCTAATTCTTGCGTTAAGGCCGTTCTGGAGAAAGGAAGACTGATGACGATGATTTGGGGATATCTGATCGGTAATCAATGTTAATTGGTGTTTTATTATCATCATACAATTATTCAAAAATACATCAAGAAATGCACTTAAAAATTACCTGAATATACTGATATTAAGAACATGTTTCCAGTTTCCGAATTAAAATAATTGTAATATTTTTGTGGGCTTTAATTCAAAAATGTTTTGGTGGTATCTGGAGACTATTAAAAAAAAAAGAATAGTCTTTTTATTAAAAGGCTATAGTTTGGCATCATATAATATTTATTTAAAATATTATATATATATATATAGAGAGATAGATAGATAGATAGATAGACAGATAGATAATATTTTATAATATCTTGTCAGCTACATCAACATCAGTGTGACAAAACCAAAATGTGCACTTATTTTAAGTAAAGTTTTCAATTAAGTTTCTTAGTAATTAATACTTTACATTTTACAGTCAATAATAAAAATAGTAGAATTTTTTTATTTAGTATTTAGTCTAAAAGATTACATTTCTGAGAACATTTTGGACATTTTTATTTGTCATCAACCTATGCGTGTATAGTTTAAACCGCACTCTGAGGTTTAAGGTCCTGATGAGAAAAGAAAATTGTCTCTACACGAACCGGTTGAATGGAGACAATGTGGAAATCAGCTGACAATTTCGTTTCAACACAGCAATTTTGAGCAGCTGAACTGGTTTGGTTTTCTATTTCTTCTTTGTTTTGGAGGTAGCGCCTCCCTGTCACTGCACCTGACAGGAGCTTCAAGAGCTGTTTGGGTCCTTCAGACAAACTTTCCAACTACTTGGCTATTTACATGCAACCATCAGTTCTTTAACAATAATTTATCGAATAAATTCAATTTTAAAGATAAATTACAACAGTCTACAAAGCACAATATACCATAAGATGAAATAAGTTTTATAATTCGAGTTCAAATGAGCGCCCTGCACAGCCGTTTAAACGGTTAAAAACCTATCTATACAAACTTTAGAAAGAAAAACAGATTTTATACCAAGGCGTCTTTACAGTCCTTGAAGGAAAATCACGTCGATTAAATGAACAGTCCAGCTGTCCGGTTGTGAAACACTCTCTTTTCTGTCGCAGCGTTATTTCATGACAGACGCAGCGATGCGCAGCGTTATAACCGCCGGCCACAGGCTGACAGTAGCTGCGCGTTATTTGTCTCTTCTTCTAGTTTACTGACAAGCCCCGCCTCCTGAGCGGTCTGCGTCCACTCACTGACCAATCCGATTCCGAGAAGCTATACAGCGGCAGACTGTGATTGGGCAGTTGAGAAGTCGCTCAAACAATAGCCATAGCAATCATAGCAAAAGTGGTACAGCAAAGGGCAGGAGTTATCGAAATACCGGTGGGGAAAATATCGATGTCTGTATGCTGCATTTCTACAGACACATGCAACAAACGCCTTAAAGACAGAAATTCCACAGTGATAACAACTGACAATTACAACGAAGACTTTTCTTAGTTTAAGCGGTTTGTTGAAATGGCTCAGTGCTTCTTAGTGATGGAGAGTCTGATTCATTTTCGCGAATCGGTTCTTTTGAACAGTTCGTTTTAAATAACTGGCTCAAAACCCGATTCAGATATGATTTTACGTCCTGCCGCAATTACGCCATCGTGTGGCAAATGTACACGCTCTTAATGTATAGGCACAAATAGCGGTTTATTAATTTTTAAATATCCTGTGTGAGGGTGTTTGTTTTAGTTATGTGTCCCAGATCAATTTGTTGCAGCCCCAAATATAATTTTCATTTAAAATAAATAAATTAAAATCCTACAACTGTTTCTTATCTGCAATGATAAGCTATGATTTTTGCTTTCATTTCACGGTCAAGTTCAGCCGATTCAATTAAAAGATCCGATTCCAAAGAACGATTCGCTCGGTCATTTCTAGTTACATTCCGCTTCTGCGTCATTGGGAGACACTGCAGTAGTAGACCAATCCGTCTTCTACACTTCACATCTATGTAAATGTAACAAACATACACGAACGCCTGTCGAAAATCACAGTTTATGTCTGATTTCCAAAGGAGTCGAGTCTCAAAAAGACACCGGCATCAGAACATAACGTAGATTACATCGTTTTCACATTGACACATGTATCATATCCACTCATGCAGGCTCAGTTACAGTATAATGTAATCATAAAAAGGAAGAATAAACACAATAACTCACTTTTTGCTCCATCTCCGTGCTGTCGTCAGGGGCTTCCTCGGTTCCATTACCGGACATGATTACCGGGCCGGCGATAGAGATGCTGCCGGTGAGGAGCTGCGCTCGGCTCAGTGCGCGCAGACGAGCCGTTTAACTCATTCTGCTCCAGATCAGAGTTTAACTGCAGGTTATACACGCTCAAGGGCCACGTTTAAACAGCATTACATAGCATTCTGATCACTTGTGAGTCTTTTCACCAGAGTGTCTCTTTATTAAGACCGCTGTGATTAGTGTAGCTGCGCAACAACCTTGTAGGTCGTTTCCCTCTGAGAGAGAAAACCACTCTGGAGTAGAAACATGTTTATTTGCATGAAATATAGATACGCATAACACGTATGGGAGAGAGGGGAAAAGAAAAGTCACATATATTTAAAGATTAAACTGATATAGTAACACTAATGTGAACAAACAGGAGAAAAGAACAGAAAATACATAGATAAACAGCAGCTCCCTCCTGATAGACAAATCACTAGAGAAGCTAGACGTTTCATACACAAACAGAAGACACACACCGTATGTGAGGAGATCTTAAATGCTGAAAACCATCCAAAAAGAAATAATAGGCCTACTAATTTCTGTGCCTTTTTATTATTGTTATTTAAAATACAATTTAAACAGAAGACAAAAACAACTTCCTTTATACACATTTTTTCCCCCACAGGAACAGTGGCTACAAACCATCTTTTCTTTAAGATGTCTTAGCACTGGTGTCATATTCATAGTATATCAGATTGTGCAAAAGCTCCACCTTAAAATAATACAGTGACAAGACATATTAATAAAACAAACAACAACAAACAAGTAAAAAAGCAGGCACGCAAAAAGATGCAGTTCCCTAATTAAAATCTCCCTTATCAAAACTGCATTATAATATAGTCTTTTCTTGTGTGCTTGTCAGTTGTGGTAAAACAAATAAATAAAACAACTACTGGAAGTAAAAAGAAAAGGATGGTTAAAAGAAAAAGGTGAACAACAGCCTAAAAACAGGTAGCTATAAATCAGTTAAAGGAAGCACTGAACTGAATGACATTTAAAACAATACAGAGAAATAAAATGAAAAGCACATACTAATACATATATATTTATATAGCAACCAGGGGTCAGTTTTTATTTACAGACTCTGGTTTCAAGTAGTAAAATGTGCAATTCTGCATTTCACCTCATTGAGCTAGAAGTGCCATTTAAAAGAACTCAAATTTTCACAAACAGCACTCAAAAATAAAACCATAAAAAATAAGTCATGTATCAGACATAAAAGGTGAATATACTGTTCTAAATACTGTGTGAAGTGTCCAGATGAAGTATCTTTACTGCTAAACAAAAATCATCAGAGACGTTTTCACATATAGCTGGATGATTTAATCCAGTTAAAAACATTTAACAACTGAGGAAGTGAAGAAACAGGCAGCTTTTAAAAGATTAAATTGCTATATTAAATATGGAAGAAACAGTGACTTGTTTGTTTTTGGAGCGGTCTATAAAACCAATGAATGATGAGGCTGTAAGGTGATTGGCTGATGCCGTGTGTGGTTATATGTGATTGGCTGCTGGAGTTAGGACAGAGGGGAACATTAGAACCCTGGCCTGCATGAAGGACAGGTCAGGGAGAAGAGAGATGACCTTTGCTGCTTCTTCACTTATCTTTTCTTCTTTTTCTGGTTTCCTGTCAAACACACAGAAAGAATGAGCATTTTCTCAGTAATTACAGCAGAGTTACATCCTATTTTGACCTTTCTAAACCTCTCTAGCTGTAAAGTAGCCATGTAGTTGTGCTTAACATGTTAAAGCATGTTAAAAGTGTATGCACATGTCTAACCTGGCTGTTGTTCTGGTTTTCTCCATAGACTCCATGAGTTTTGTAAATGCATCTGCAATATAGCGACCAGTGGCATTGTTCTCCATTTTAGCTGTAGTCAGTTCATAAATCTCTGGATCAACACCTAAATAAACAGAAATAAAATTTAAAAGAAACACAAATATGCAGACACGTTGTTTTCATTTCTTTGTCATGCTTAACTTACAGTAAAGACAGTGAAACTATGTAAACAGGATTTCAGAAACACTAGAAAAACCTTAAATGAAGTATAAAGGTCACGTGAGACTCTCACTAGTAAAACTTTAAGATCATTTCCAAGAAACATAGAAGCAAATCACTCAATAGTGCATTAGATTAGATTAAAGGAAGAAAAAAAAAAAGAGATACTCACAGAGGCAGATACTGCAAGCAAGTCCAGAGAGAGGAAACCAGGGACAGAACACTAGACTACGAACAAATGCTAAAGATGATAAGCTTCTCTAAAGACTGATTTTGAAATCACAGACACAAGAGAAAAGGAAGAAACAAAGGTTTCACAGCAAACCACTCACTTTTCTGAGACAAACCCTTTCTGTTCTAACCTGGTAGTGGGGTGTCAGTTTCATTATCTGAGCTACATTCATCCACAGGACCAAAATAGTCCAAATTTAGCTCTGATATTCCCGCATCTTGTGCTTCACATGAGAGCCGCAGCAACGATAGCAGGACATGGAGGGTTAGTATGTTGTTAGTAGTCAAACATACTCACAATATATTACAGTATTAAATACACTAACATTCAAAGGTTCAGTTAGTTTTATTAATTAATACTTTTATTCAGCAAGGATGCATTAAATTGATCATAAGAGACCGTAAAGACTTATACATTGTTGCAAAGGATTTCTATTTTAAATAAATGCCATTGAACTTTCTATTTATCAAAGTATCCTGAAAAAAATTATCATGGTTTTCACAAAAATGTGAAGCTGTTTTAAGCATTGTTGATAATAATAATAATAGGAAAAGATGGTTGAACACCAAATCAGCATAATATAATGATTTCTGAAGGATAATGTGACACTGAAGGCTGGAGTAACGGCTGCTGAAAATTCAGCTTTGCCAAAGAAATAAATTACACTTTAAAATATTTTTAAAAAGAAACAGTTACTTTTAATTGCGTTTACTGCATTTTCTTTATATAATAATAATAGTAATAATAAAACTTACTGACCCCAAAGTTTTGAATGATAGTGTACATGTATAAGAAGTATGTAGAGAAAAGGCAGATCAGCAGCAGGGAATTTCTATTAGGAGTGACAGGACAAGAAAAAATAAAGAGAATAAGAAAGGATTGAAAAGCAAGTGACGAAAGAATACTGTAGTATAATATATAGTATAATATATTTATTGACCTGTTTAGTAACAACTTGGTGCAACAAAACTGGAAAAAAAAATTACTATCCAGAAAAAGAGATTAAGGTCGATAATTTTGGTTAAAGGAATATTCTGGATTTCTTAATTTAATCTTGAAAGCATTTGTGGCATAATTCTGATTATCACAAAAAAAAATTTTTTTGACTCGTCCCTCAATAAAAAAGCAAAATATCAAGGCAATTGCACTGGGAGAAAGTCTTAATATACACACTATTTAAAAAAAAAAATACAGCCATAACAAACTGTAAACTTTTTTTAGCAAAAATTAACTAAGAAAAAGAAGAGAAGTCAAAGTTATTTCTGTGGTAATCAACATTATGAAGCAAATTTTGTTGTTTGAACTTGTATTGAACCCAGAACATTCGCTTAAGATCAAGCAAAGTGGGAAATCACAGTATGCAAGTTAATTTGGTCAAAAAAAGTGCATTAACGAATGTTTCACTGCTGGTCACAGTGGGTTTTGAGACAGCAAGGAAACACTGTTTTGCTTTTATCTGAAAGGAAAAAAAAATTACACATTTACATAGACTGTGTAACAGAAATAACCACCTAATTAAATCTTCACAATTTTAAAATAGCATCTCAATGTGTTGTAGCATCTATATGTAAAATGTGGTGGTGTTTCCCCTTTAATTTCAGCCAAGCTGTACAATGGCTTCAAGTAAGCACCAGCAATAAGGTCAGCTATTCCAAAAAAGATTTGCAACCTCTTTTTTAGTCAAACCTGAGACAGAAGCTGGTGCACAGGGACCAATTTGGTTGTATTTTTACAACACAACTGAGAACATACTTGATAATGGGTATAATTCTCTTTATCTCAAGTCTTGTATATAATGGCAACTTGGCAAGGTAATAATAAATCACAGTTAAAGCTGCATACTTATGGTCTGAGGTAGTATATTTCAGCCTCTGTGTGTTGCCAGCATGAGTCTGGACTTTAACAGTGAACAAGAGAGGAGAGAGGCAAGGTATATAAACATAAATTAATATTTAAAAGGGAAACTGAGATGAATGGATTTATATCTTTGCTGACTAAATAGCATTTCAAGAAGAAAGACAAAAAACTAGGGAAAAAAGTTTCCCTTTCTTTGGAAAATAAACAAGATTTTGATGGCTACTTCTCAGATTGTTCTGTTAATGCTAGTTTGGTGCCGTTTTAAATCAACACTGATAAAACAAGTACCAGGAAAGAAACTTTCCTAAGTGGCGTGTGAATTGTGAAGGGACAGGAAGTTTGAAAAATGGAGAGAAGAAAAGTGTGTCGTGAGAGAGGAAGAAAGTGCTCAGACAGGGGAAAGCGAGGCAGCATCAGGAGTAGGACTTCTGCCGTGAGTGACGAGTGGCTTTTTCTTGAACTCTAGAGAAGGAGGCACGGCGAAAACACGTACCGTCAATACTAATGGCCAAAGAGGGCGCCACCTGCAGGACAACACATGGAGTTAGCAAGCATTCAAAGTACTATTTCAAACAACATAAGAGTAAAAGAATGTGAAAAAATACAGAAAATCTAAAGACTGAAGATTAGACCACTAATATATCTTTATCTATATATCTATGTGTATGTCTGCTCTTTTCACCTGAGTGCATAGAATATTTCCACTGTCCACAGGAGCAGAAAGGGAAAGTGCAGGGGAGGCTGGAGATTTTTGAGACTCTTTGGTGGGTTCCAGCATTCCCTAAGAAAAAGGGACAGATGTTTGGTGAAGAAAAAAAAAAAAGAAACGCATAATAAAATATATATTTTATTGTAAAAAAAAAAGTCCTGCCCACAAACTTTTGAATGGCAGCGTATGTTTTTTTGGGTTTAGGACTTTACTCACCAGTCCAGCAGCAAACATAGGCACGATCACTGGCTGCTTCTTATCTCCAGTGAACAACTACGAGAGGAAAAAGAAGATGGTGGAAAAAAAAGTCAAATCAATAAAAAAAGTAGAAGTTACAAAAAAAAAAATACTAATTAGAATCAACTATAAATCCTGTAACTCTCTGGTTATTAGTATACACTAACTAGCAATATACTTAACATGAGAGAAGAACCAGCTGTAATTAACAATACCGCATGTCTGTGAGGTAAGGTACATTGAAGAACTCACAATATTCCTGATTCCTAGACAATCCAGAAGTATTCTGTTGCTATGGGAACCAGCCCACTTGTACTTAAGGCCATGAGTGCCGTGGATGTCCTGAAGGTGGCGCCACATGGCCAAAGCATTCCTGCACAAATAAAAGAGGACCAAGACCTTCATACCCTGAAGTCTTTCTCTGAAACTATAGACAAACTAAACACAAAGGATATATTTAAACATTAGCTTATTCATAGAAGTCACCTCAGGTTAAAAAATATAGCAGGTAATTGTGAAATAAAGTTTAAAATAAGAAAGAAAGCCACACTGTGAGATGTGAAGTCACAATTACAATAAATAATGTCACAGTTGTGAAATATAAAGTCAACTGAATTGATCTACAGTTGCAATTGAAAGCTAATTAAGCCTGTGAATCTTGATTGTTGAGGGGCTTGTAGCCAAAATGAGACTCTTACTCCTGTGCAAAAGAGCTGCTTGGATCCCTTTGCTCCTGAGGATCCTGAGCCTGTAGGAATTTGTGGAGGGGCAAGACCTCAGTGACCCCGCTGACCTCAGAACAGACGTCTGAGGGGAAGGCGGTTCTAAAGAGATGCTGTATTTTGCAGCTGAAATCAGCCTGAGAGAGACACACAACACAGGTTGCATGCAGTTCATCTAAACTTCTTACATACACTTTAAAAGTTTGATTGTACTCAGAATAAAATTCATTAATGGACTGCAATTCATTTTAACAAGTATGTCACTGTGATTAACATCTAATAACTCACAGTGCTACTCTGGAGGTCGTCACTAGAGGGTGCTACTGAACTCTCAACATCTTGTTCTTCTTTACCCAGGTAAGTACTCTGTTCATCCCCAAATGTGGCCCATGAACCCTGACCCTCTTCAGTGGCTTCAGGTAGTCCAAATGCAGCCCAGTTGTCCTCCCCTCCCACCGCCACACCTCCAAATGCAGCTGAACTAAAGTCAGCAAAACTGTCACTAGGAGGCAACTCAGAACAAAAAGCTATTTCATCATCCGCTGCTTCCTCAGTCAGCTCGTCGTCATCCTTGAAGTCCTTCAGGGTGTCCGTATCACCAAACTCATCATCCGTGGAGCACCTGGACATCGCTGTGACAAATTCAGGAAATCCTTCCTGGGTTATAGATTCAGTTCGGCTGAAGTCTGCAAAACCCTGAGTTGCATCTCCGAAATCGCCAAAATCCTCATCAGCTGTGGGGTCCATGTGTGTCTCAACCTCCTCATTTACTTTCACCTCTGGCTTTACAGATGATCCATGAATTTCCCTTGTTTCTCCACTCAGCTGTGTGTCGGAGATTAGATCCACATCCACTGAGGGGTCCGTCTCTGTTTCGGCTATGTCAACAGAGTCCACAGACCTGTCTAGACAGTCTGCATCACCACAAACAACAAAGTTCTCCATTTGATCCTGCTCACCTTCAGCCTCTTGTGCATCTCTACTGGAAGTAAATGACTGGGAGTCACCAGATAACTCCAGTCTCGTTTCCGTCTCTCCAGGTTCAGATTCTTCTTTATGTGATGACTGATTGTTCGAGTCTGGCAGGTTGTCCGATTGGTTAATTAATTGCTTTCTGTCTAACACATCAGCTATGTTGACATCTAGTCCAGAGTTTTCCTCAGTGTCGGTGCTTTGTAAGCAGGTGGAAAGAGCAGTGTCCTCCACTGATTTTGCACAAGACTCACTGTAGCCATTACTGAGGCTGTGTCCATCACCCATGCTGCTGTTTTGGACATCGGGAACTATCGAGGGAGAGTTCTGACCAAATTCAACAGACAGCTCCATCTGTAAGTCGGAGGACGTCACGCCATTTGTGAGAATGTCAGACGATTCCTTCTCTGTTTTCTCGACACTGCTGATTGATTCTCCTACCATTTTTTTCTCATTATCCCATCCACTCCCCGATACAGTGACATTCGGCACGGATTTGATGTACAGGTCAGGTGGGGAGTCCTCCAGTGCGTTTGACTGGTTGAATGATGTGGGCGTGTCGAGCTCTGAGAAGCTGAAACTGGACGACACCCCTCCACCATCGAAACCCCCAAACTCACCAAACTCATCCTCCTCTTCTTCCTCTCCAGCCTCATCCAGTGGAGGCGGAGAGGAAGAGTACAGACGGATGACATCGGGCTCCATGGTCCTCTTGCGCCACCTGTGGCCACATGCACACACACCCCTAGAGAACAAAAAAATAGAAAAGTAGAAAAGACAAAGACAAATACAGAAAACTTGAGAATGTTGAGACATGATTTAATATTAAAATTACTTAACTAACAATCAACTCTATTCAATTAGCATCATGTTTCTTTACATCACATTCCTTGACTACATATTTAATACTGCACTGCTTGGCAGTTATGTCTTGAAATATAGTTTATGACTGAGCACTAAAAGCAGGAGTAATACAAAAGTAAAAAAAAAAAAAAAAGTGTGACAGGCTTCAGGCTAAAGTAGTCAGCACTGCTAGATCAGAGAGCAGCCCATTCATTATTTACCAGCACTTTAGATGTGACCCCTCTTTCATGGGCTAAATCTAGGGCACGGTTTAAAGAAAGCTGCAAAGAGTAACAACGCTTCTTAGCTTGTGCACAAGCAGTGAGATGACTTGCAATTATTGACAGGTCCTCCAAGCTCAAAGGATCTGACAGGTCTCACATGACGGCTAAAGTACCAACAGCTACTAATATTTAACCGTTTGTCTGCAGACTCATTACCCTGGTATAGAATACAATGGTGGTGCAATGAGGAAATGTAATAATAGTGGTCATATGCAAATTCACTTTTCAGTAGTTTCAAGTAGGTTCATGTTTCCTTGTTTATGAAATTATACTAGTTTACATGGATAGCTGATCTACACTTAATTTAAACAAAACATGTGACAGCTGGATAATAATTCTAAAACTCAAGATAACACTTGTAAAACATTAACCTCACAGAGACCAAGCATTGATATTAATGATTTATCAGTATCAATGCAATGCCCTCGATTACATTTGAGTGAGCCCTGAAACACTCTATGACAAACATGATTAGTGTTTCAAACAATTCATGTGTTGAGAGGTCAGCTGGCAACTCCTTTGTCCTTCCATTGTCCTGTTTTACAGTTCCAGCAACAAAGGCCTGTGAGTGAAAACTTTTAAAGTCAGCATCCCATGGATGAGGCATGATGATCTAATGGACACTGTTAGTAATCTGACTTGTGGAAAAACTTAATTAGGTCACACAGTAACCTACATACTGTAAACTACCATTCAAACATTTGAGGTCTGTAAGTCTTTTAAGCCTTCCGAGAATGCATTTATTTACAGTAAAACAGAAATATTGTGAAATATTACTACAATTTAAAAACAGGCCAGTCTCAGTCTTCAGTGTCACATGATCCTTCAGAAATCATTCTAATATACTGATTTGTTGCTCAAAAAACATTTCCTATTATCCATTTTGAAAACACTTGTTCTGCTGAATATTTTTGTGAAATCCTTGATACATTTTTTTCAGGATTCCTTGATGAATAGATACAATTTTGTAACATTATAAATGTTTTTGCCATCACTTTTGATTAATTTAACTCATTCTTGCTGAATGAAACTATTAATTTCTTTTCCAATAAACAAACAAATAAATAACTAATAAATCTTACTGACCCCAAACTTTTGAACAGCAGCATATACTGTGGTGTGTGTGTGTGTGTGAGAGAGACGTCATGTTTTTCTGTTCACTCATACCTAAAAGTAAATTGCACAGATGCTCTTTGATTCTGGAAAACCACAGTTTATAAATTTCAGTCAGTTACACAAGCACACAAGTACACTGATGTGAATTTGGGCATTTATGATTTGAAATATTTTGCCTACTAGCCCACATACTAGAGTATGTAGTTTGCCTCATGCAAACAGACACGCTTATATACACGCGCACACTGTGTAAACGTTGATATGTCCTCTTTGAAGGGAGTGTAAACTGATGAGGAAACCCAATCCACTTCCTTTGTGCTCTCAGACAAACAGCACAGACTCAGAGCCAGAGACCAAACACTGAGGGACAAAAACTCCATCCATTTAGAATTCCAACCATTAAGAACCAAGATTTAGCCTAATCCAACATTAAAAAGAACTTTCAATTGAAAACAACTAGAATGGTATGGTCCAGCATAATTCACAAAACCAGTTTAGAGGGATTTTTTTTTACCCCCATGAAAGACTGCTGAAGTGGTCATACCTGAGATTAACCAGTCTATGCTTGTTTGAAACAGAAACATTTACATGTTTATGCTAAAAATAAGGATGTTAAAAAAGTCGTGAAGTCAAGTATGAACCTATCACAGGGTCCCAAAACCTTATTTTGACCAATGAATTTCCAAGACTTTTTCAGTCATTCAAGGATTTTTTAGAAAGTTTTTATAGAAATACACTCACAAGAAATAATTTCTTGCATAAGTAGTAAACAATTACATTCACTATGACTATTTCAATAATGGTTAAGAATTCATTCATTCCCATGACCATGGGAATGCTATTTTATTATGTTATTTGTATTTTTTTATTACAGTAATAACAGTGAAGCTAGATTAGTTAATTCTAAGAGCATCAATAAAGGCTGGAATACACTACACAACTTTTCAACTATGAACAGATTTTAAAACACCAAGTATTTACTATACACTGACTTAAACGGCTACAGAGAAAATCTGGGCATCAAACACTAAACAATCACACAGTAACAGACTTATCAAGTCATTCAGAACACAACAACTCACATAGAAATATGTGCCTTGTTGCTAGATTCACTACAAAACGTATTCAATAATCCGCTTAAACTATCAAACATGTCTGAAATCATCAAACTGGACTTAATTCCATCATACACTACGATTATACACTATCTGTGAAACCTGTCAACTTGCGTAGTACTTGTGTAGTCAATTCCAGCCTGAAGGTAAGTTCTTCCACACAAGACAATCATTTCTTTATGGATTTCGCTTTGTGGACAGGGGCACTGTCATGCTGGAATAAGAAAGGGCCCTCTTCAAAATGGCTGCAACAACATTAAAAGCACACAATTCTCCAGAATTCTCCACAATTCTTCATATGGGAGTAACCCAATAAGTGTTTTAACTGAAATATGTATGAGGAGAATACAAATTAGGCAACGCATAGATGAGTCTTTATAAATATACTGTCAATGACAAGACTCCTGGGTAATGCTACAAGGCAGACAACTGACATCTAAATACCACAATAATGCAAATCAGGTGTCTTTTGACCTCCTGTTTCATTTCTAAATACAAAGAAATAGACATATACGGTAAATATGGATTTTTAAAGAGTGTTTTGTTTCTTCTGTGGAACACAGAAGAAAGGACCTGTTAATCGGATTGGGAAGGTTAAAAAAATAATGACAGTTTGACAGCCATTGCATCTCTTCTCCATACAATGACAGTGAATGGTGACTGCGACTGACATCCTGTCTTGACATTCATCTTTTCCATGAAAGTCATACAGGTTTAAAACAATATGAGTGTGAAAAAATTATGACAAAGCTTTCATTTTTAGATAAAATATTCCTTTAACGTGCACTTCAGCTAGAGGAAGTGTTTTGCGCGAGCTGTCACATCTCTGGCATTATGACACGAGACTGTCATCAGCCGGTGTGGTTTCTAATCCACCCAATCCCTCAGAATAACATTTATCAGGACTAAGCTATAAGAGTAATAATAAAGTTAGTTTCACCATCGACGTTGTCACAGAATTGTTTATGAGACGCTCTTGTCCTGCGATCAAAGTGGTTTGACAACAGCGCATGCAGCACATTATTCTTACCTTCACCTATCCGCTATGGATGATCATGACGGCCCCTGAACCTGTTCAGCGCGAGGACAAGTACCGTCTCGTCTGGTCTCGTCTAGGTAAAGTTAAACCGGCTCTCACTGCCAGTTTCTACGCTCATCCGGAGTTCCGTGTCCAACAATGCAACCGGAGAGCCAGACCTTTATTATCACTCTGCCAGATCACAAACAGTGATCTACCGACCCCTGTCGGTACGGAGCACGTGCAACACGACAAGAGACAACAATGAATATATGGATTATAAAAGATAAAAGAAAAAAAACCTTTAGGCCATCACAGAATTATACAGAATTGTATATGTAAATCATAGCTGATAGCTGGACTCAGAGCTCAAAGAGTACAAAAGACATCCCCTGAATAAGCTGCACTTTTGTGTCGCATTAAAAAAAACAAAAGTATGTTTTTAAATTTTATTATTATGAATTTAGCACGATAATGAACTAGTTAATGCATGGGGATTTTTTTTTTGTCTGTCAAAAATGCAGCTTATTGTAATGAAATAATTTTTTATCTAATTTTAATAACCAAAAAAATTATATTCAGTGTCCTTCATTTTGTGCATAACCCAGTTACGTCAATGTTTTAAAAAAGTTGTATTGCTCAAAATTGTAAATCCTGTGTTAATGATGGCATATCTCTGTCTAACATACAGTCAGGTCCATATATATTTGGACACAAGGACAATTTTTATTATTTTAGCTGTTGACCAAGACATATTCAAGTTACAGTTATATAATGAATATGGGCTTGAAGTGCACACTCTGAACTAATTTGAGGGTATTCTCATCAAAATTGGAGTATAGCTTAAGGAATTACAGCTCTTTACTATGTACCTCGCCCCTTTTTTAAGGGACCGTAAGTAATTGGACAACTGACTCAAAAGCTGTTTCATGGACAGGTGTGGGCTATTCCTTCGTTATTTCTACAACAAGCAGGTAAAAGGTCTGGAGTTGATTCTAAGTCTGTCATTTGCATTTGGAAGCTGTAGCTGTGAACAAATCCATCAGAGAGATGGCAGGAACATTAGGAGTGGCCAAATCAACAGTCTGGTTCATTCTGAGAAAAAATGAACACACTGATGAGCTCCGCAACATAAAAAGGCCTGGACGTCCACGGAGGACAACAGTGGTGGATGATCTGAGGATCCTCTCCCTGGTAAATAAAAACCCTTTCACTACATCCAGCCAAGTGAAGAACACTCTCCAGGAGCCAGGTGTGTTACTGTCAAAGTCTACAATCAAGAGAAGACTTCACGAGAGCAAATACAGAGGGTTCACCACAAGGTGCAAACAAGGCCAGATTAGACTTTGCCAAAAAACATCTAAAAAAGCCAGACCACTTCTAGAAAAGCATTCTTTGGACAGGTGAAATTAAAATCAACCTGTACCAGAATGTAGGGAAGAAAAAAGCATAGAAAAGGCTTGGAACAGCTCATGATCCAAAGCATACAACATCATCTGTGAAACATGGTGGAGCAGTGTGATGGCATGAGCGTGCATGGCTTCCAGTGGCACTTGGTTACTGGTGTTTATTGATGACATGACAGAAGACAGAAGCAGCTGGATGAATTCTGAAGTGCCCAGATTCAGCCAAATGGAGTTGATTGGGCGGCGCTTCAAAGTACAAATGGATGATGACCCAAAACATACAGCAAAACCAACCAGTTTTTGAAGGTAAAAAAGTGGAATATTCTGCAATGGCCGAGTCAATCTCCTGGTGCCTGTTTCATAAAACAAGTTTACCAAATAAGCCAGGTTTATATCAGTTAGTCTGACTTATTGTCAGTTAATTTGGTTCAAAATAAGTCAGATTAACTGAAATAAGCCTGGCTTATTTGGTAAACTTAGATTTCAATCCGAGTGAGCATGCATTTCGCTTGCTGAAGATGAAAAGGCAGAAAGGCTCATAAACAAACAACAACTGAAGTCAGCTACAGTACAGGCCTGGCAAAGCATCACAAAGGAGGAAACCCAGTCTTTGGTGATGTCCATGAGTTCCAGACTTAAGGCAGTCACTGCCTGCAAAGGGTTCTCAACAAAATATTAAAAATGAACATTTTATTTATGATTATATTTATTTGTCCAATTACATTTGAGCCCCTGAAAATGGGTGGGACTGTGTATGAAAATGGTTGTAATTCCTATGCATTTTGTTTAATCTTGATTTGAATTTTTATTTTTAATTCTGTTCTGGTGGCATACAGACCTGAAATTATGAAAACTGTGCCAGTGTCCAAATATATATGGATCTGACTATATAATAAACAATTATAGAAGTAATTATTATGAAAGCCTATGTGACAGTATCTGTGATTTCCACACACCAACAGATGGGTGATGGGGATATTGAAAGTAAAATTGGTTTCACTTTCATTTGATGGTCCCTTTAACACGTTCTCTTTGCTATAAGTAACACTGCACCTAACTCTCATTAGAGTGTTAGTAGAGTATTAGTAGACTGGTAGGGTTAGGGTTAGAATAAGGTGACATGTACTTGCAAAAATACTTATAGTCAGTAGAATGTCTGTTGGGAGACAATCACAATAAAAAGTTATCATATATTAAGCAGTCAGTTTACTAATACTCCAATGAGAGTTAGTTGGCATAGGTGCAATGTTACTTATAGAAAACAATGTTCAAAAAGAACCATCAAAATAAAGTGTTACCGTAAAATTTTATTAAATCACTGTCAGGATAGTATATGAAATGTATAGGCCCCTGGGGAACCACAGGTTCCTGTAATGGTTTAAAAATAAAGGCTTTTTTTTTTTTTTTTTTTTTTTTTTAAATAGACCAAGTGATGAAACTCCACAATTAGACTAAAGACAAAGGGGAGTGATATTTAATTGTGGAAAGCATGAGGGGTGAAACTTACAAAAAACATTTGGCCCCAAACTTTCTAGCCCCTTCTAAATTTACTCATTCTGAGTAAAAGAAAATTATGTTTTAGCGTATTTACGACTAAACAAATCAAAAACACACAAGCCATTTTTATTTTGATGACCATTTTAAGTAGTAGATAGATAGATAGATAGATACTAAATTACCCTGGACCACAAAACCAGTCTTAAGTCGCTGGGGTATATTTGTAGCAATAGCCAAAAATACACTGTATGGGTCAAAATTATTGATTTTTCTTTTAGGCCAAAAACCATTAGGACATTAAGTAAAGATCATGTTCCATGAAGATATTTTGTAAATTTCCAACTGTAAATATATCAAAACTAAATTTTTGTTTAGTAATATGCATTGCTAAGAACTTCTTTTGGACAACTTTAAAGGCGATTTTCTCAATATTTTGATTTTTTTGCACTCTCAGATTCCAGATTTTCAAATAGTTGCATCTCAGCCAAACATTGTCCTATCATAACAAACCATACATCAATAGAAAGCTTATTTATTCAGCTTTCAGATGATATATAAATCTCAATTTCGAAAAAAATGACCGTATGACTGGTTTTGTGGTCCAGGGTCACAACTGATCTATACAAAAATCAAACTCAAAAAAATCAAAATTGTTTATATTTTGCTCATTTTTGAGAATTTTATAATTACTCTGAAAAATGTGCTTGAGGAAGTTAGTCTATTCATGCCGTCCTTTGTCTTAAAGTAAATATAAAAACACCTTTTGTATGAATCCACTTGTTTTAGTGGAAAATAAATATTCAAAGCAGCGGGGTCAACGTGTTATGTGAGAGTACACATTTGCAGAGGGAGTTCCTCTCTTCAATCCCACCTGGAGCAGAAGGCCCTTCACTATCACATGACTGCATGTGTGCGTACGCGCCGTGGATGCCAGTGAACATGGCGGATGAGAACGCAGAAGCGGAGCTCGACTGGAGCGGCCGACAGAGCCTGCTGCTCGACGAGGACACATTTTTCGCTATGGAGGGTCTGCAAGCCACGTTTCAGCAACTCGAAGCCGAGCTTCGGCAGCAAGACGTTTCTGAAGAATCGTCCACGGAGTATTGCAATAACTTCTGCCAGGTATGCGTTGCCGAAAACGCTGCATGCGTGCGAATTGTTTATATGCAACGTTTCAGAGCTGTGGTGGCTCGCGTTAGCTGACCAAGATGCAAGTTGTGGCTGAAACCAACCATGCGTGGATGTTATCTCAACGTGTGGGCCCTTTAGTGAGCCATGCAAACGCAAAACTACCATAAGCTAATTGTGTTGGCATGCACGCCCAATAACTAGCAAATTTAGAGACGTTACAAGCTTTAAGTTGGCAATTTCAAGTAGCAAGCTGTATTTGGTTGTGGTAGCTAGCTGATACTGCATGTAGCGTGTCGCACGGCTTCCCCCTTAGTATTTGCGACGGATATAAGCTTGTTTAAAATTGCGTATCTGTGGTCTGTAAAATCAAGTATTTGAGATCTGCCTCATACGGCCTGCTTGGAACGGCATTTCCATGCATTATGGGAACAGGTATATCTTGAACGGGGGTCCAGCACGATAGTGGGGTGGGGCTCGGTTGTGTTTATCTCATGCATGTACTCGGTCTCTACTAACTTTGATGCCCCTCTGTCACGTGTCACTTCTAAATAAACCTTGGAAGTGTTTGCGTACTTGAGTTCAAACTCAGACCGATTTAAGAGACCCAGTTCGCTTTGCATTCCCACTCAGATCTGTTTTTAGTTATGATTGGGTTTAATTTCCATTCACACTGTGTTGTTTTTGTGGAATCAGCCCACTTGAATATAATTGTTATATAGTATTATTGATTGTGAGTAGAGCTGTTTTTAATTTTAAAAGTTAACAGCCAGTGAACAGTACTTGTTTGTGTTCAGTAAATTTTTTTCAAAATTTTTTTATTTATAATTGTTTGTCTTTTTTAAAGATTCAAAGATTATTATTGATTTAATTCAACTACACATACTAGGTATATTTAGAGGCAAAATTTAGTGCTGTATTGTTAATCTCTTTACTACAAAAAAATATTAATCCTTTTTTTTTAAATCTGCTGTAACTTTCATGGAGAATTTCAACACAGTTCTGATGAACCCTCAAGCCTTCATTTTGTCTGCTGTAGGAGCACATTGAGTTGCATTTAAGTGTAGTAGTACAATAGTTTCTTTTTACACTACCGTTCAGAAGTTTGGGGTCAGGAAATATTATTATTATTATTATTTTTTTTTTTTTGAAAGAAATTAATACTTAATTTTAGCAAAGCACATTAAATTGATCAATAGTGACTCTAAACTTTTACACTGTTACAAAAGATTCCTATTTCAAAAAAATGTTATTTTGAACTTTCTATTTATCAAATAATTCTTAAAAACACAAAAATGGTAAGCAGCACAATTGCTTTCACCAGTGATGATGATAAATGTTTCTGAGACCCAAATCAGCATATTAGAATGATTTCTGAAGGATCATGTGACACTATAGCCTGGAGTAATGACTACTGAAAATTCAGCTTAGCCATTACAGGTGTAAATTGTAGTTATAAATATTAAAATGGAAAAGAGTTATTTAAAATTGTCTTTTGATCGGCCTTGGTGAGTATATATTATAAAATATTGTGACCCCAAACTTTTTAACAGTAGTGTATTGTGCTCTTTGTTCTGTCGTATTCATAGAAGCTCCACCATGTGTCATCATTAGAGTTGTTCAGTAACAGCGGAATTGTTTGGTTTAATGCAAATGTGAACTTAAGTGAACCCATGGAGTGCACTGTGTTCCAATTTGTGTTTAAAACAAACCATACAACCACCCAGACCTAGCCTTGGTTTGATTCATTTTATAGTGGTCTTTAAAAGTTGGGAATATTTGTGTATATCACAATTTGATGTGAACTGCTTTCAGACACCTGAAACGAACTTTGTTTAGTACAGATAATTTGGTCTGAGAGGTTTAAGATCTCTATATAAGTTCTAAAAAGAATTAAGGCCTGTTTATTTATTTTTTGCAAGAATTTAAAGTGAGTTTTCATTTTCATTTTGTATCAAGTTTGTGTATAAATGTTTTGCATTGCAACTTTGTTAAAATGATTGCACATGCGCCTTTTTGGTGTGATTTTTGTCATTGTTGAAGATTAATAACTGTTACTTGTGACAGTACCACGTCAATCATGCAAAGACATTTTTTAATGTGACCATAACACCGTAAAGCTAATCTTTCAGTGTTGGTGCTTCACTTGTAATTTGGTCATAACAAGCACATTAACAGTGTCCCATTGGGAACATAAAGGCCCCATTTAGGTTTAACTGACTACATTTGAAACCTCAGCTCTCCCTCTTTTTCCTCAGTATCAGTGTTGCTGTGGCAACGACTCCAGCCAGGCTTAATCCTGACAGATGTCACATGCCACACCCTACCTGTCTGCCTTAGAAGATATTTAATAATTTGCAAAAAATTGTAGTAATAAACATGTTCACTTTTCATGTGTGCATCATGGGACCCTCTCTTTGAATAAAAACATAACCCATGGGCAGATGTTTTGAGATTTTCACCAGAGCAGCCATGTTTTGGTTGAAAACAAGTTGGAACAAGTTTTCTGCTTGCTATAAATCTTGAATATATCTTTGTTTTGCAGTTAAAATACACTTCTGTAACCTTTGGAATAGGCTTGTTTTAATGCAGGCAGATGGTTAACAATTACACTATTTTGAACCTAAAGAGGTCTAAGTATATTCTTGTGAAACTGCAAATTGTAATGTCCTATTTTGTGCTTTTACTATTTAGACTATATTTTGAAATTACGAGAATAAATATCTAACCACTAAGAGTTTTTTTTTTTTTTTTAGTTTTTTTTTTTACTCAAGATAATGAAAGTCTCAGAAGGAAGCACCCAGTGCACCACGTATTTTAACCAGACTCTGGGGTGAGTCTGATTAAGAGGGCTATACCCAGTTACCCAGAGGAAGCTCTCCTAACCTTAGTTTTATAGGTTAAATATGGCATGACATTTCCTCTCTCATTCTCTATAATAAGATATCAGCTGGGATTTAACATCCTAGAGGCTTGAGGTTTGTGAAAGGGGAGTTTGAATGTGTATGAAGAACAAGGAGGTTATCTGGAGTTGCTCTGTGCTCTAGTTACATCTGCTTCTATCCCTAAGGTCCAATCAGAGTGCCTCAGCACAGATGGAGTGCTGTGAAAGTGTTGTATCAGGGGTTTCTTGTCACATCCTCCCTTGTGTGGACCTGTAGGTTTGCAGTAGAGACAGCGTGTTGGAACCAGCCTCTCAAAAGACCCTTGTTGGGTCTCTGAAGAAGTCAAAACTCTTCCACCTTTGTCTCGTTTCTTGATCGTAATACGCTACCGCTCAGAAGTTTAGGGTTGGGAAGATTTTTTAAAATGTTTTTGATTTAAAATATTCTGCTTAATATTTTTGTGGAAACTAATACATTTTCATGATTCTGATGAATAGAAAGTTCAAAGAAGAGGACTTGAAATCTTTTGTAACATTTTAAATATCTTTAACTTTTACTTTTGAATAATTGAATGCATCCTTTTGAATATTTTTTTTTTTTCAAAAAAGAAAATCATACTGACCCTAAACCTTTGAACGGTAGGGTGCATCTGCACAGAATTTGTAAAATAGATTAGGGTGCACAGCCTTTTATTGTTGTTAGTAAATTTTAATATATGTTGGATATCTGAAGAGCACTTGACTCAAATAAAAACACAGATCATATCTGTGTGGTGTTTAAATAGCTAAATGATTTTTTTAATGATCTTGTTCATTTCACTTATTCTTGTAGGCTCTAATGCATTATGCTGGGAGCAGAAATTCAGTGGAACACGGATTACCTCTTTTGGAGGTCTACTGTCTGTCAATCAACTGTTTTGCTGCTGCCCGGCCTCATCTCACAGGCGACTCTCCCAATGTTGCCCTTGTGCTCAAAAGACTTGCATTGTAAGTGCAACTTTTGCTAATATATAAAGGTAGCCTATGACATATTATCCATAATTTGTGTTTGCAGATATTTCATTCTTTTCACAAACTTTTAGAAACAATTGAAAAGTTGTTTGCTGGCTCACCTGATCATAGAGCATTAGAATCATATTGATTTTTTCCAAATGTTGTGATCATCTGCAGGAGTTGCCTTGAATTGCTGTTATCAGTGCCTCAAAATGAAATACCTTTGGAAGCATGGCTGCAGTTCCATGGTTCTGTTCAGGTAAGATCAAATTATTGGGTTTTATTGTGCTAAGCTGAATTTATTGTGTGAGATGGATCAAAAGTTTAATTTTTACTGAACAAAAGAGGCAAAATTAAATTTTCTGGATCCTAAAAGAATTCTTATTGTGAAGATTAGGGGAACCTTTTTTTAGGGGTCAAACCATATTTGCCAGGCACTCTATTGAAGAACCTTGTTGCAGATGATGGACAGTCTGTACTGTTGTTCAAGGACATTAGACAGGCATGTACTCTTGGTGTATTAAACGGAAAGAGAGACATGCTTTATAGATTCCCAATGTGAAATTCAATTTACAATCACCCTAGAAAATACTGAAAAAACTATAGTGGCATTTTACCAAACAATCAGTGTGTTTGCTGCACATGAACTGCAAGCAGTATACAGATGTGATCTATATATGTGACCATGAACCACAAAACCAGGCAATTTTATAAATAAGCTTTCCATTGAAGTATTGTTAGGATAGGACAATATTTGGCTGAGATACAAATATTTGAATAACTGGAATCTGAGGGTGCAAAAAAATCTAAATATTGAGAAAATTGCCTTTAAAATTGTCCAAATGAAGTTATGGAACATGATTTTTTCCATAATATCCTAATGATTTTTAGCATAAAAGAAAAATGGATAATTTTGACCCATTGTGGGCTATTCCTACAAATATACCCATGACTGGTTTTGTGGTCCAGGTTCACATATAAGATTTTTTTTATGTACATATAATTTTTCATGGTGTGGTTTGACTCTTTGTACAGGCGGCCCATGAGGCCATGCTGCAGTATGGCAGTACAGATTTGCATGCCCTGCTGAACATTACAGGTGAAGGTGGAGCTTGGAATAATCCTGTCCTGGTTTCACTTCTTACCGGCCAGTCAACAGATCCAGAAGAAGGTAACACCACATTAATACAATATTGTCCATTATACCCACAATAAATGTAAACAAACTCAGCATTTCACTGCTTTCATGTAGAGAGTGGTTGAACAATTTGTTGTTGGTTGTGTGGACAGGCTGACATTTTATTACACAATATATTATGTTTGACGTTTTGCCAGATAACTTGATATCTAAAGTCAGACCTTAAGACAGTGTTGATATCTGCAGATAAACACATTCAGCTGTTTACTTATGATTGTCTTCCTCTGGAACAGTGAATGCCTATCTTGATTTGGAGGGAGAAGGTTTCATGGAAATGCGCATCAAACACCTGGAGAAAGTAGGGGAGGTAGAGAAAGCGCTGATCCTCAACAAAGCCTGTGCTAACTGTAGCCTACTGCCTAATCAATCTACTTTTCGTCAAACCTTTGTCACCCAACTGTGCCAGCTGCTGCCTAGTGAGGAAGCTATTTTAGAGGTAAAGTACCCAGTTTTCTTTAGTGATTGACTCTGATCATGATATGTTTTAATAATAAACTAAATTATTTCACTATCTCTCCCTCTGTCTATAAGATTTCTAGAATAGATGCAAAAGATGTCCTGGACATTATTTGCAACATGGATGCTGAGGGGGAAGAGAGCACAGCTTTCATCCTGTGCACCACGTATTTTACACAGCAGCTACAGCAAGACAACCTGGACTGTTCCTGGTGAGGACCTGTTATATTCAAAATACACTGGACTGTCTTTGTTCTTGTATTTAGCTTTGTTCACTTGTGAACGGATCACTGGAGATAATGCTAATACCAGGTGTACATGAGATCTGGATTTCCATGTGAATGGCAACTCTAATGAAGTTTCTTTATTCCTGTGGTGTTTGTCAGGGAGTTAACCCTCCTTTGGAGCAAACTGCAGAGAAGAATTGATGTGTCCCTTGAATCATTTATTGAACGGTGCCTCCAGTTTGGAGCCATTGCCAGGACTATCTACCATCTTCTGTTCCTCATTCGTGTAATTCAGACAGAGGTGAATAGACCTGTTTCCTCCCTTGTTACTTGGTTATTCCTTTTAATTTATGCTAAGCTGTTCCTGACTTTGTCTATTGTATTTTTACAGGCAATGCAGCTTGGCCTAGCAGTTTCAGTTGAACTGTGTGTGAAGGCTCTTCGGCTTCCAAATCAAGATGTAGATGCGAAAACAATGGTCTGCAAAGCTGTTGCCTGTCTCCTCCCTGATGATCTGGAGGTTATACGGGCTTGTCAGCTCACAGAATTCCTCTTATGTCCTGC
>JAFVLL020009601.1:0-10313 GCA_021397915.2 Tor tambroides | reverse complement strand
TATGGCCCCCCCCCCCCAAAAATTTTCTTGGAGAAATCAAAGTCTGGAGGGCGCTCGGGAGGCGCGGGCACTGGAGGGCGCTCTGGAAGCACGGACTCTTGGGGACGCTCTGAAAGCGCGGAGCTGGATGGGACCAGCGGAGACGTAGGAGACGATGGAGGGCTGGACGGGACCAGCGGAGATGCAGGAGACGATGGAGGGCTGGACGGGACCAGTGGAGACGCAGGAGACGATGGAGGGCTGGACGGGACCAGTGGAGACGTAGGAGACGATGGAGGGCTGGGTGGGACCAGCGGAGATGTAGGAGGAGCGGGCTCTGGAGGGCACTTGCGAGGAGCTGCGACCGGCAGGCTTGCTTCATAAACCACCGGCGGGCTTGCCATAGGAACTGCCGGCGGGCTTGCTTTGGCCGCGAAGGGCGGCGGGTTTGCGTGGGCCGTGGACGGCGGCGTTAATTTCCCCGCAGACAGCGGTGTTGCTTTCCCCACGGACGGCGGGCTTGAGGGAGCCGCGAACAGCGGCATTGAATTCCTCGCAGACGGCGGGCTTGCGTTGGCCGCGAACGGCGGGCTTGACTTCAGAGCCACGGACGGCGGGCTTGACTTCGTTGACTTCGCTCTGGGCTGAGGAGGATGGAGCTGCTTCGGAGGAGGGGGGGATTTTTGGGGTTGGGCAGGCGGTAGGAGCCGTTGGAGAGGTATGAGGAGGTTCTCGGCGTGGGGTGAGCTGAGGAGACGCGGCGCGTTCCAGCTGGAGCAGGATGACGAGGCTGGGGAATTTCCTCGACTTCTTCGTCGGAACCGTTAAGAAAGAGGATTAGGTTAATTAGCTCGATCAGGGGAAAATCACCAATGGGAAGATCTCAGCGTATAACCTCATCATCCAACCCCAGCAGGAAGCACGCACCTAGAGCGGCGTCGTGCCAACTCACCCGGTTGGAGAGCTCGAGAAAACCCTCCACATATCGCTTCAACCTCCGACCGCCCTGCTGCAAACCCCACAGCGTGTCCTCAGCAAAAGTCATCTTTATAGGTCCGATCTACTGTCAAGACTCGTAGGAGCAAGGGAAACGAGGAGACAAGGAACTTCTTCAAACATTGACTTTATTATCCAAACACTGGGAACGCTGGAGACACGGAACGACAATCAGACATTCAAGACCGGACATCATAGACAGGAAACTAAGGGCTTAAGTAGGGGAGACTAAAAGAGGATAATCTAGATAAATAAATAATACACACCTGAAACTAATGCACTAATAAACCAAAATGGGGACAGGAACAGGAACAAACCAAATAAGGGCAAAACGGAACTCAGACATGTACAAACACGTGACAGTTTTCTTATTTTTACTTTATTTAAATTTTTGTGTAATTTATTTATTTTATTTTACATCAAGGTGTATTCCGTGCCTCCAGGCTTTATTCGTTTTGCTCTTATTCGTTCTGTTTCTTATTCATTTGGTTCCACAGCATTTGCTGATTTTCAGGGGTTTTTTTTTACATTTAAACATTTTGTAAGTTTGTTATTTTATACTAGGCTTATAGCATGGTAATAGTGTATTTTTATTCGTTTCGCTAATAAAAGTCCCATGTTTATTGCAGAAAATTTGTCGTTGTAAGTTATAGATAAGCAATTGATGCGGAATTGCACTATTGAAAGTGAAAGTAAAATGCGCACGGGCATTTATAAGCTATTTAAATGTGAAGGAAAGTGAGGTGGAACAGAGGGAAAACTCCAACGAACTTTGTAAAACCAAACTGTATTATGCAACTCGCCGACATTGTGTCTGTGGCCAAAATAAAAATGAATTATGCCTCCGCGCAGCGCGCACACTTGGAACCAGGCATATGACGCAGCCGTGCATTTACCAGGCGACCAATGGCAATGCCCGTTCTAGATGGATTGTAAATTAAACCAATTACATTACCCATTTTCCGAACAAGCGAGCCAGATTAATGGTTTTGTTTTGAAAGAGAAAAAAAAGTAGCTGGACTCGGTCGAGACCAACTAGAACATTTGGCGAGTCCAATGACCAAGTCCAAGACAAGTCCGAGATGATAGAAAAACGTCTCGAGTCCGGTACAGCCTTATTTACAAATGTTAAACCTTAAAATAAAATGTTAGGGTTAACACTGCATCTTTTTGGGGGAAAAAAATCAGCGATTGATATATAGTTTATTTATAGTTATTTTCAAAGCTTCAATGTACTGTCAAAAAACCTTCATTATTGTTTATTTAATTCTAACAAATAAGTTCTTGTTAAAAACTATCCAAAATTAAAAATATTTTGCTTATAATTTCTGCACAGGAGAGACTTGGTGTTGTTTCCAAACAAAAGGAAATATATCGGTATCAGCCAAAATGAGTTGAAAAATATCAGCATATCGGATATCGGAAAAAATCCAATATTGTGCATCCCTAGTTGTTAGGCTTCCTCTCGTTTAAGAGAGTCATTCTGCTGAAGCCTCCACTCTCCAGAGCTCCGCTTAGGCAGTACTAATGTGTAGGCTCTTTCTTTGAGCCTCACTAATTATATCTAATGTTGAGTGTAGCTAGGTATCCTCTCACTTTGGAGAGTCGTTATGCTGAGACCTCCACTCTTAAGAGCTCCTCAACTAGGGCTGAGAGTTTTAGGTTTCCTCTCATTTAAGAGAGTCATTCTGCTAAAGCCTCTGCTCTTCAGAACTCCGTCTTTGGCAGTAATATGTGTATGTAGGCTCTTTTTGAGCCTCACTAACTACCTCTGGCGTTGAGTATAGCAAGGTCTCCTCTCGTTTTAGAGAATCATTTTGCTGAAGACCTCCACTCTTAAGAGTTCCCCTACCAGGACTGAGTGTTGTTAGGCTTCCTCTCATTCTAGAGAGTCATCTTGCTGAAGCTTCCACTCTTCAGAGCTCCGCTAGACAGTTTATTAGTGTCGGCTCTTTCCTTTGAGCCTCACTAACTGTTTCTAGCATTGAGTATAGCCAGGTCTCCACTCATTCTAGAGAGTCGTTTTGCTGAGACCTCCACCTTTAGAGTTCCATACTTTGCTGGGTGAGCTAGTCTATGATGTTGGCGAGGTTTGAGCTTGCCTGTAGGAGGCTTTTTGGCTTAGGCTCTGGCCACAGCGATTTGCTGGGGCAGGGATGATGTTCCTTTGAGTCTTTTGATTTAGGGAATCCAGTTATTTGGGCACTCATCCCTCAGCATGGCGGCGTTGATATACTATTCCCCTAGCGCCCTCTAGAGGACGCAGCATGGAGTTCCCTTTCCATGGTTCCCTGAGAATAGGAAACAAGATGCTGTGTCTCTTTGCCATGCTGAGGGCATTCCTGCGTCTCCTTCAGACAAAGTGGATGACGTATTCCACAGGTGCTCTTTTATACCCACAGTCACTTTATTGTTTACGTCATAGGCTGCTGCCTGCCAATGTCAAGTTCATTGTCGTTTTTTCATTCATGCTTCAGACACCGGTCACGCTTAAGGTGTTCCCCTAGCGCCCTCTAGAGGACGCAGCGTCTCGTTCCCTATTCTCAGGGAACCATGGTTACATGCGTAACCTGAGACGTTTTTTTGGATCATGGTAACTAGTTTCTAGCTATTCCTAGTCGGTGAACAAGAAATAAACAACTATGAGCTGGTCAGGCTGGTTTTTGGCATATGGTAGCTGATGACGAGCTAAAAACCAGCAACCATGTTCCACAGCTAGATTTTCCAGTAGAATTAGAACTGAAAGGTAAACCTTTTTCCTCTGTCAGTGCCCAGGTCAGCAGTCAGCTGTTCCTCTGCCTGTGGTTGAGGAGATCTTACTGAACCTGCCTGCACATCAGGTGGTCCAGGTCTGTCGGTTGGTGTGTCATGAGTGGAAGGAGCTGGTGGACAGTGCTGCACACTGGAGAGAGCGCTGTCAGAGAGAGGGGTTCCAGCCGTGTGACGCTTCTAGACCCCCAGAGGACTGGTGCCTGTTTTACTTTCTATCTATGTTTAGACGTAACCTGCTCAAGAATCCCAGAGCTGATGGTAGGACACATAATTAAGATTGTACAATAAGTGTCACTATAATGAATTTTGCTTCAGGTGTCTCTTTTCTGATGTTTTTATTAGATGGACTTCAAGGATGGGAGATGGTACAGAATGGAGGTGACCGCTGGGCGATAGCAAGAAATAGAAAACCCTTTCCAGACAGAACAGTCACCAATTGTTTTGTAACATCTTGTATATATGAGTATGTTTGATAGTTTAGATCTTTCATGAAAGTTTTGAGCTCATTTTGTTTCAGTCGATGTTGCAATATGAAAATAAATGAATCACCAAGTAAAGCCAATCCACACATGAATCACCCAACTCAAATTTGTCCTCAGTCTATGTTTTAAGGAGCAGCTGATTGATTTGAAGAAAGAAGGCTACAGTGATGCTTTCATGGATCAAGTGCAACCTCATATCAAAATATCAGACTGGTGAGCATTCACTCAAACTCTTAGGTGGTGGATTTCATTTCATATTTTATGTAATTAATTTTTATGAATGACCTGTCTATATAACCCTAACCCTAAGGTTCACTTAAAGTGGGAACTAAACGTCTTTTCCAACTTGAAATATACAGTCACAAAGAATTGTTTATTACATGGAACCTGTACCAATATCATGGACCATAAGCATCACTTGGCCATTGAGTGTACACTTTTAAGTAAATGCAATTTAATAAATTTAAGTTAGTCCAACTTAAAATAAAAAGTGAACACAACACATTTTCAAACTGTTATTTGTCAGTGTAACTCTGAATTGTCAAGTTCACTGAATGTATCTCTTTAATTATGCATTAAGTTTATTTACTTAATAATTTTAAGGCAACGGGTTGTTTCCTCAATTTTTTTTAAGAAAAGTCAACTGATCGCTTTTTACAGTGTTAGTTTGGGCTCCTCCTCAATGCATCCTATAAATGTTGTCTAATCTCTCACACATCCAGTTGGTTTTTCTTCATTAGTAACATGCAATTTTATAGGACGTGTTGAATTTTATCTTTAGCTCGCATTCTTGCATTTTTTTATCATGTAGACAACAGGTTAAGTAAAAAATATGAATATGCAATAGTGAATAAATATGGCAAAATGCTCCTCTTTATAGTTATTTGTCTAGCTGACTGATGAACTTATGGACGCCGAATGGTTATTCTGAGGTAAATGTATTGTTACGTGGCAATGTTCACAAGCTTTACACGTTTTCCGCAGTTTGACACGGAATGAGCGATTACATGAGACATTTCATTAAGTTGTACTATAGGCTCTCTTATAAAATAGCCTACCTTTTGATGTTAATTCATGTTCATTTCGTACTATAGAAGAGAAAGATACAGTTCTCTCCATAAGTATTGGAACAGTAAGGACAAAATTGTTCTGTTGGCTGTGGAGTCAAGACATTTGCAAATATGATTAAAAGATGAATATGAGACAAAACTACAGAATGTCACATTTTATTATTAGCCGTTTCAACACATACATGTTTTACCAAATAAAAAAAACAACACTTTTAGAGTTCATCCCACTCACTGATGTGAGCATAAGTATTGGGACAGTTGAACATAAGGCAGATATAAAAGATTAAAAGCTATTATTTAGTTGCAGATCCCTTGCGCACAATCATAGCAGTGAGTCTGTGACCCACTGAGCATGTGACTCTTGGTCTCCTCCTTGGAAATACTTTCCCAGCTATTAAGCTAATTCAATTGTTGTTTGTGGGAGTTTCTGCCTTTACTCTCCTCTTAACTGGGAAATTCATATTTCAATCGGATTTAAAAATCTGGAGCTTGACTTGGGCAATCTAGGCTTTCCATTTCTTTGCCCTTATAATTCCTTGACTGAACTGGCAGGGTGTTTTGGGTCATTGTCCTGATGTAATATGAAGCACTTTCTGATGAGTCTGGTGGCATTTTCTTGAATACTGGTAGGCAAGATGGTTTTGTACTCTGCCAAATTCATTCTGCTACTGTCATCATACATTAAGTCATCAGTAAAGTTCCAGAGACCTGTTCCAGAGACAGTCATGCATGCCCATGCCATGACACCACCTCCACCATGCTTTACAGATGAGGCTGTACGCTTGGGATCATTGCAGTTACCTTTTTCTCCACACTTTTGTTTTCCCATCACTTAGATAAAGGTTAATGTTTGTCTCATCTGTCCATAAAACTCTGTTCCAAAACTCTACTGGCTTTTGCGAACTCTAATCTTGCCTTTCTATTTTTGGTGCTGGTCAGAGGTTTGCATCTTGCTGTAGCCTCTGTAATTCTGTGTCAAAGTCTCCCACGGACAGTAGATCGTCAGAGCATCACCCCAGCTTTCTGGAGGTTGTTGGTGAGTTTACAGACATGTATTTTAGGGTTCTTTTCCACAGCTTTTATGATTTGCCTGTCATCAACTGCTGTTGTTTTTCTCAGCCAATCAGGTCATTGTTGGTTGCTGATGTTGCCGGTGGTTTCCAAACTCCATTTTTTCTCCATGCACTTTGATTTTAATCGACTTCCTCTTTTCTCTTAGCATCCAAATCGCTTGCTTTTCTCTCAAAGTCAGCTCCCTCGTCTTCATCCTGGTTTGTGTGTGTCATCATCGAATGCAAGAGTCAGAATACAGAAGTAATGGATATAACTGACATGACACATTCCCTGCTTTTAATATCTGAAGAATTAATGCAACAGGACACAGCTGATCACTTAGAAAGACCTGTGAGGCAACTGTTCCAATACTTATGCTCACATCAGATAGGGGAATGAAACTCTGAAAGTGCTGAACGTCTTAGCTGGTAAAACATCTATGTGTTGAATCACCCAAAAATAGAATGTGACATTCTGTAGTTTTGTCTCATATTCATCTTTTAATCATATTTGTAAATGTCTTGACTCCACAGCCAACAGAGCAATTTTGTCTTTACTGTTCCAATACTTTTGGAGGGCACTGTATAATGGGTTCACTTGCCGCTTGAATTGAGGCGCTAAAGCGATCGTGCCTGCTGCATTAAAGGGCACCAAAACCGTATTTATTTTATGAATTTTGTTATGAATTTGGCATCATTTTAAAGCTGATACTTTGTTTATTAAAAAGTAACAAAGTTATTGCGATTACTGGACTGCAAGTGCGCTGCAAACAGGCAAGTTCACGCATTAACAGAACAGCATAGACTACGATCTTGATAACAAGAAGCCATATTAGTAATGATTGTAAACGAGAATTGTTAACGATGACAGCTTTACCTGTTGAAGTTTGTTCAAGTTGTGCACGAAATAGACACTGCTTTTCTGCACTTTTACTTCACACGTCTCCGTCATTTTTAGCCGCTTTTCCACCATCGCGCTGAACGGTTCTCTTTGCATTCCGTTCCATTCCGTGCCGATCAGAGCCGGCCAAAACAGTTATGGTTTCGTTTTCCACTGCAGGGCTGATGACGGATCTTTGGGAGCCAAATTCAAATCGTGGTGCAGCGTTGCGTGTGTAACACAAGTGTTTATATAAATAGGGTGTAAATAACCACCGCGTTATGGAGGATGATCAGAAATTTCTTTAGATTTTATTACTAATTTGTGTTTACATTGCTCAAAATAGCGCGCTTAGCGCGCTACTGAGAAACTAGCAGCCAGGCAACAGACAAGTGACAGATCCCGAGTGGCGATGTCACGCACACGGACTCTACCAGCACGGCTCGGCACGTTTGTCTAACCGTGTCGAGAATTCCGGGCCGAGAACGGTTTTGTAATCGTGACGCCCCGTACCAGGCCAAAGTCTCTTTAAGACAAGTCATGTCTCTCGGCGGCCATCTTTGAAACGCCTCTCGGGCATCCAAGTGCAGCTCCTATCTCTTTGAATGGGGAATCATCAAATTCTCCAAAACTGTTCGCAAAGCTTACGATTAAATTTCATATTTGAAATCACCAATGAAATCGGACAACAACTGTATCATAAGTGTTGTTTATTTTGCTCAAATAGCGTTTAAAAAAGCGTATTTCTCAGGCTAGACCAGCCAGTGCGCATGCGCACTCACAGGCGCACGCCTCAGAACGTTGACTGTTTCTATAGCAACCGGGATTTCTAACGGCAGCTGCAGTGACGCGCTAACTTTACCGATTAGCGATTGGTTCTTTTGCTCAAAAGGCGGGGCTTCGTTCGATAGAGCGGCCATATTGAGCGTTGCATTTTTCCCCATTCAAAACTATACCAGTGACACGTCTTGGGTATTCGTGGAAATACAACTGGAACCGTACCTGACCATTCTTAGAACCGTTCGGCCCGATAGTGGAAAAGCGGCTCTTGATCTCTCTCGTGCTGCACAACTGAGCTGCAGTTAGCAGGCGTTTTGGCAGAGATGAGGACTGTTTGAAACTCTTTTTTCCATTAAAACTTTGATGTGCATCTTCTCAGTTTAAAAGACGTGAACATAACAAAAGATGTAATCGCAAAACAATCAGGAAAATCTTTTTTAAGTTATAACATGTAAATATACAGTACATAGTCGCAGCAAAAACTTCACTCGCAAATTAATATTTTTGTTTTTATTTTTGTCTGCATTTTAGTCGCAGTCTGGAGCCCTGGCACATGTGCCTTATGCTGGAATTGTTGTTTTTGGGTTTTTTTATCTTATTGCAAGATTATTTTGCATTTTATTGCAATAATCTGCACAATTTTATGTAAAAAAGAGTAAACAGCAAAGAAAATTAATTTAAATGTCATTAAAGGGTTAATTCACCTAAGAATGAAAATTCTTTTATCATTTACTCACCCTCATGTAATTCTAAACCTGTGACTTTCTTTGTACATAAGATATTTTTGTCTGTACGATGAAGGTTAATTGAGTCTAATGTGGTTTGAACACAATCAACTTTAAAAACATCTTTTATGTTCTAGAAAGAAAGTCACACATGAACTACCCCTTTAAGAACACAATATCAGTGTTGAATCACATTCTAATATGAAAACACAATTTTTGAACAGAGCCACATTTGTTGGATGTCTTATCTGCAGGTATACCCTATTTTCTGATTGTAGAAGTCATTGTCAAATCTGATCAACAGATGTGCAGATCAAGGATCAGATCTATACCAGACAGTGTTAAATCAGATTCTAATATGCAACAAAACTTTTGAACAGAGCCACATTTATTGGATGTCTTATGTGCAGGTATAGCCCACTCTCTGATCATGGAAGTCAGTATCAGTTGTCTGTAGAGTTGCTTGGTCAGGAGAAGAAACCCATCAGTTCTTTTCAGCCTTATAGTGTATACTTTCAACAGGGGGACGATTATCCATGGCGTCAAGTGAGTAGAATAAACTCTGACAGTCCAATTATTCCCCTGTAATCAAACTAATAGTCAAAGTTTAACTGTCCCTGTGTTTGTTCTGCCTTATTTAAGATGACCCACATCTTTAAGAATTATGGACCTGGGGTTCGGTTTATCCGTTTCACTCATGGAGGGATGGGATGGGAATCATCTGGAATACAAGTTACTAACAGTAGTGTGGAAATCTGTCCAGCTGCAGAGAGGTAGTGTTTTCCAGAGTGATTTTTTTTTTTTTTTTTTTACAATCATAAATTTAACAGGCACAGAAGTGATCTTCAGGTAAGGCATTCTAATGAATTCTAATATGTCTTAAGGAGATATGTCAAGTGTAACATCTCAAAGCTCTATTATACTGTAGATGTATTCTGTTCCAATAAAGATTGTTATACTGTTAAATGAAGGATCTCTAGAGACGACTATAACTACAGCCATAGACATGTATTGCTAAGGGGTAGGCGATATTGCCAAAATCTTATATCACGATATAAGTAATCTTATGCAGTGATGACAATGTATATCACAATCACAATTCTCGATATCAGAGAAAAAATTAATACTAGCCTAACTCGTTATTGGCGCCGGTGAGGTCGGCTGCCGTCACGACTGCTCCGACCACTTTTTCTTTGTTTTTGTTTTTTAAGTTAGTTTTCAGTGTTTTAAAATCGGCAAAATTACTACCATTGCGTACATTAGGTATGATAGAGACACTCTTGTTTCTATTGGTGTACAATGTACTCACAATTTGACGTTTTTAACTCCGGATCCGAGCTGGCCGAGTGAGATCCTGAGGGGGAACAATGGACGCGACGCGAAGCGGCGGCCTCGAGGGAAACGAGCCGGCGTCAGGAACAGGCTGAGAGCCCGTGCACACCGCACACCTCTGCCTAGCATCCTGCTCGCCAACGTCCAGTCACTGGAGAACAAGCTCGATGACCTCAGGGCCAGGATAAAGTTTCAGAGAGACATTCGGGATTGCAATCTCCTCTGCTTCACCGAGACATGGCTGA
>JAFVLL020009600.1:0-26518 GCA_021397915.2 Tor tambroides | reverse complement strand
CACGCCCACTCCCGTCGGGAGCCTGGTGAAGGGCGGCGAATAAGGGACGGGGTGGTGATGACATGAAAGGGGGGAGGCAGCCAACTCGTCACATTTTGTTAATTCCTCGTTCCTGGCTTCCTTGCTCCCTGGGAGATCATGACAGTATGTACACATTTGGGAGTATTCATGGATGAAACATAGATGGGCCAACTGCAAATCCAAAGTGACACTGCATTCAAGGTATATATTTTTAGCATTTTTAGCTCATGCACTCCCTGGGAATCAGAATCATGAACCTGGGTGTTACTATAAATCATTCAGCAATGAAGCAAGTGACATCTTTATGAATGGGTCATTGAATTATTCACCCAACCGATTAATTTCAAAATACATATTTATTTAGTGAAAAAACACCACTGATTGGAAATGCACAATGGTTATGCTGTGGCTTTGGATTTTCATTAGTGAAATAAAGCAAAAACTATGGTGGCCCAGCAGTGCACAACACAACGAAATCTTCACAACACAACGAAAACAAGTCGCAACACAACAGAAACAAGAAATTAGCACAACATAACTGAAACAATCCACAAAACAATGAAATTAGCACAACACAATGGAAACAAGCCACAAAACAACAAAATTAGGACAACACAATAGAAACAAGTCGCAACAACAAAATTAGCACAACACAAGGAAATTAGCACAACACAACGGAAACAAGCTGCAACACAGTGAAATTAGCACAACACAACGAAATTAGCCCTATGCACTGTGTTGTGGTGATTTCGTTGTGCTGTGGAGATTTCGTTGTGTTGTGCACAACTGGGCCACCGTAAAAAACAGACAATATGTGTACTTGTGTACTATTGCTTAACTATATAAAATGATATGAATATAAATAAAAAGAAACAAGAACTCATATAGTGGCATTTTTACCCCATGCCCTTCTCAATTTCTGAAAATGAAAATGTGTTCAACTGTCATAAAAATAATGTCACAATGTAACAAATCATAATTGTAATTTTGCTTAATGCAAAAATGTAATTACTTATTTTTTTTCTGATGATTTTGGTGTGAAATATAACCAAGATATTTACTCATTAATTTACAATTTTACCACCGTTTTACTGCAAATCATCAAGATCGAGGTTTTATCACTGACCTGATAGCTTGTTGATCTGTCAGGTCGTAGTTTTTTCAGACAGAAGCCAAAGCAGGAGAAGGCAATACAGCACAATAGAGTTATGAAAGTGAACAGAGAGATGGGCTGCACTGGACCTGCACAAGAGAAAAACCATGAGGTTTTGTTTTATATGGGACAGAGCTGGAGACCTGATTTTGTGGTCTTGGTCTTAAGATCTCTCTAGACCACATAAACATGGCCTTGGGTTTGGGTCTCATTACTAGTCTCTTGGTTTGGGTCTGGTTCTGGAAACGTAATTTTTTATATGTACTTAGACAAGACCACAGTCTTGACTGTAATTTCCAAAAAAACTGAAATTACCTCAGGCAAAGGTCAGCAAAGTATCTTCACCATTACAGAGATTGTGCAAGGATTTTCATGGCTCTAATTAGATACTGTCAAAGTAGATTAGCATTTAAAATTTATGCTGCAATAATTTCCACATTTTCTCCTTTCTAGTTCATCAGTCTGAATCTGAGTATTGGGGCTTAGATATTGGTCTGGATCTAGGCCTGGAGTGGTCTATTCTTGTTCCGAGTTGGGGTCTTAAGGGGTCTGCTATTAGTCTGGGTCTTGGAGTGACTGGTCTTGACTCCAAGTGAACACGTATTCTACAGTAAAACATGAACACATTCTAATGTCAGCATTAGAGTATTTGGTTTTCATCCAGAGGTTATGCAGTCATTCTAGTAATGTTTTAATTAGCTTTTTTTTCTAATCTGAGAGGAAAGCCTTGGATTTATTGGGCACATTCTCAGAAAAAAAGGTACAAAAGCTGTCACTGGGGAGGTACCTTTTCAAAAGTTACCCTTTTGGTACAAAGGTCTATCTTTTGAAAAGATACTACCCCCAGTGACAGCCTTTGTACATTTTTTTTTTGAGAGTGCAGCATTGTTTTTTTAATGTTATATTATTTAACAAAGTAAAACATTTAATGCAAGCATAACCTGGTACTTTCAGAATTTTATAGAAAATAACAGATTTAGCTATCTGAAAATATGCACATACTCAAGATCAAACTTAAACTCGTAGGACAGAGAATGGAGAAATAGATAGTGTATTTAATGCCTTTTCTGAGGCTTGACAGTCACTATGAACAGCTGTTGTATGGAAAAGAGCAAAGTGAAGATTATACTTTATACTTTAGTGTTCCACAGAAAAAATAACAGTGTATGTGTTTTGGAATGACATAAATGTGAATAAATAACCAAAGAATGATCCTTTTCTTGGGGAAACTGCCATTCAGATATATTTTTAAAAGAAATGAATACTTTTATTAAGCAAGGATGCATTTAATTGATCAAACGTGACAGTCATTACTTTTATACAGTATTTTATAGAATAGAACAGCATTGCAATTTTAATATAAACTCTTTTTAAAAATAACTAAATATTGAAACTAAAATGTAAAAATGCATATATATATATATATATACATATACATACAGTATATTTTTAAATCTGAGGAGGCACATGCCCCATAAATTTGATTAGGCATGACATTTCTGTGTGAAACCTACCCAGTCTGAGCACAGAGAAGAACAGCAGCCAGAACATGCAGAGAATGGGCGCCACCACCACTTGACTGATGGCGGCCGAATGGATCCGCTGGCTAAGCTTTGTGGGTAAATAGGCATAGTAGATATTATAGCGATCTACCATATGCTTCAGCACAAGGTACAGCAACCCTGTGAAATGAACAGAGCTGGAGTTATCAAATAATCTTTGATCTCTCCAAATTACACTGTCATTTTTAAAAGTGCTTTTCAGATGCTCAGTAGCAGTGCTTTGTGGGTAAAGTCATTTCGTATGATGTGTTCCTGTCCTTGTATGCTACTGCTCAGGTATAATATTTACCTGTTTACATAGACCACATGTGAGTGCAAGTTGCCAAATGAATTCAGAACTAAGTGAAAAATCATGATGATGGATGTCAGCCTATAGTAAATAAACAGTCATGGTGTGTATTGGTGACAGAACAGGCGTGGAGTGGGCGTCTGGATCTCGGCTAGACGGGTCGGAGCGTCTGGAAGACTACAGCGGGTTCGCACCTAGCGGCCATGTCACACCGTGATACTGAGATGCTGTTGGAGATACGGCTCAGACGCCCACACACTGACTGAGGACGGGAACGAGGTATTAGAACACGCACGGAGGTAGAAATCAAGACTGGCGGAAAGAAAAAAGATAGCTGTGGGTAAAAAGGAACAGAGAAAATGAGAGGAGAAAAAAAACACGACACAAATGGTGCAGCGGAGATGATAGACAAATGGATTTGAGTGCAAATTGGGAGGAAAAGAGGAACTAGGGAGCAGAAAAACAAGTACTAAAAGTCTGTTTGTTGTAAGATAAAACCCTAAAATTACGCAGACTCACCAAAAGGTACAATGATGGGGCACGTGATGCTGTAGGTCATACTGACTGAAAATATGCACATGGTCCAGGCATATTCAAGACCAAACTGAAACTCATAGGCCTGACTCTGAGGAGGAGAATGGAGAAACAGGTTGTTAGTGTGTTTACTGCCATTTCTGGTGTTTGACAATCACTGTGAACAGTCTTTGTATGGAAAAGTGCTGTGTAAAGATTATATTCTTCTTTACGTTAACAGTGTTTGCAATGTGAATCAAGAATGTTAATAAAGAACTATTAATACAGAATAAAGATATTTGGGGGTTCTAGACAATTACTATACATACATTGTTACTTCACTTACATATAAGTATAATTTTTACATATACATACTACATGCAGTAATGTTCAAATTTGATTTATTTTTATTTTTTAAAGAAATGAACACTTTTATCCAGCAAGGTTGTATTCAATTGATCAAAAGTGACAGTCAAGACCTATACATTGGTACAAAACAAAATCTGTTTCAAATAAATGCTGTTTTTAACTTTCTATTTATCACAGTTTCCAAAACAATATTAAGCAGCACAACTGTTTTCAGCCTTCATAATAAGAAATGATTCTTTAGAAGCAAATTAGCATATTAAAATGATTTCTGAAGGACCATGTGACACTGAAGTTTACAGTAATGATGCTGAAAATTTGCCATCACAGGAATAAATAACAATTTAAAATATATTAAATAGACAACAGTTATTTTAAATTGTAATAATTTACAGTTCTTACTATATTTGATAAGGGAAAATTGATAAAATGAACAAAGCCTTCAGCTATAAGAGACTTCATACACTATTCCCTGTATGGACTCACTTACTCTTTTAACGTGGATGCGCTCAGCTTTAGATTTGGCAAAGCAAAGGCGAAGAGAGTACACCAGTAGAGCAGGAATACGCAGAAGCTCCATAGTCGTTCCGATCAGACTGGATGTGATCACGTAGTTCACAAAAAAAGCTCCGTTATCAGGCAAAAACACACATCTGAGGGGTTAAAACAAAGTTGATGTAGGTCTCAACAAATTGTGCATCTTGCAGTTGTAATTAAATTAACCAACAGCTGTAGATTTAGGAAACTTACTGAAACTTTACATCTGTTTCATCCAGGAAGTGGATGTCAAAGAGCCACCTGAAGAACAAATCCAAGCTGGGGAGCAGATAAGAAGATATATAATATTTATTATATATACAGTGGCTACCAAAAGTATTCAACTTTATTAATGCCAATATCTCAGCTATTTATACACCAGTTTCATCTCTGAGCAGCTCCTTCAGTGACAGACTGTTACATCCTAAATGTCTGAAGGAGCGATATCGAAGGTCTTTTCTCCCTACTGCTATCAGACTTTACAATCAGAGCTGCTCCCAGTGAACCAGTTACCATAATACACTATAATTGTGCTATAATCAGTTACTTTAATACATATTGTTAATATAGATTTTTTTAAACTGTGCAATACTAATGATTTAAATTTTTGTGCAATAACCATTGGGCAACTGTGCAATAATAATCATTTAAACTGTGTAATAACCTAGTGCAGTTTTTGTTTGTTTGTTTGTTTGAATAATTTATATAGTTTACTTTATATTTGCACCTCTTTTTTGCTGCTGTAGCATGGAAATTTCCCCTCTGTGGGACGAATAAAGGTTTAACCATCATCATCATCATTTATTCCGTTCCTTTTTACTTATAGTAATAGTTTTAAGGTGTTTTTTTAGAGATGTATTTAGTAATTTCCCCTCAGGTGTAGTTCATCTCATTAACTATGAAAATGATCCACTAACATTTGAAAGCCACAGAGTGTTTGGAAACATACTGATAGCCTATATCTATTATTTTATGTTGTGTGAGTTAAAACACTTGCTATAAATTGAACATATTTTAAAAATGAGGTTCATAAAAAATGACTCTTTTATTATAAACATGTTTTCAGTTTTTGAGTTTAAATTCATGTTAATATTTTTGGTGGGATCAAATTCAAACATGTTTAGGTGGCGTAACTGTCTGGGGACTGTAAAAAAGAAAATAGACTTTCAATTAAAAGACTGAAATTCTTTACAAAAAAAAAAAATGTTGGCATAAGTAGGACATCCTTGTTTATCATTGACCCACATACATATATAGTATGTACTGTATATAAAGGAAAAACATTATTCTGAGACAAAATGACATGTTTCACAAAACAGTATATTACTAAAAAGGTATGTTTTTGCTTCAAGTGCATTTATTGACATGTTATTATGGCCTATAACTACTGTATTTCAGATTATAGGATGGTTACCTGGATAGACCCAGTGATGGAAGAATGATTACCATGAAGACAAGCAGTAAAAAGCATTTATGCATGGTGACCTGATTCTCACCGGACCTGAAAGAGACACACATTGCACTGAATATTACAACTGAATCAAAGAACTAGAATAAATATATATTAAAATTTTATTCAATATATTCAGATTTTTACATAATTCTACTATTCCGTTCTTTTCCATTTTCACACAAGTTCTTCTACTAGACAGACTGTTTGTGGTTAAAGTCAACATAAAACATAATTCTTGTCTCAGTGACATATTTTATGTTTAAAAACGGGTGGACGTATTCACCAAAATTTGATTTTATGTTGACTTGTGTATATTAATCATCATTGTTTCCACTTTAAATACAACAGATACGCAAGTGCTGCAGGTTCTGCAGTTGCACAATACAGAGGGTTTGATCCATATGAACTATAATGTGACTCTGTGAAAGACGCCGCCAGTGTGCATATGATTATTCCCTTGTTGTGATCACTATGACAACAAGCCTGGAGAGGCGAGCGGAGCGAGCAGGAGAGAGGGACACCATGTAAATGTGTTGTGCATGGGTGGGTGGGAGACTGGGTTTGGGGGTTGTTCTGCAGTTATGCAATATGTTTGTGTGCTTATATGAACATGTTTATGCAATAGATTTAAGCTGCATTGCAAATACAACTACCAACAGCACAAACTTACACTGGTTGTTGGGACACCATATTTTTGCTAAACATCATGTGTGTATATGACTGTGCATACATGTATGTATGATTGTGGTTGAATAGGTTGATTAAAGGGATTGTTCACCAAAAATGAAAATTCACTTTCATGCAGTTCCAAAATTGCATGATATATTTTGATAAATGTCTTAGTGTTGTTTAGTGTCTTTTTTTTTAATTGTTTTTTTTTTTTTTCATACAGTGCAAGTCAATGAAAAATCCAAAACATTCTTCTTTTGTGTTCAGCAGAAATGCATATAGACTTGGAATGACATGAGGGTGAGTAAATGATGACAGAATTTTCTTTTTTTAATGAACAATCCCATTAATGTATGTGTTGATAAATGTGTATGTGTGAGGAATGTTGGGGAGAAAAGAACTTAGGCTGAAGCTGCTTCATGAATTAATTATTTATGTGTGTACATTATTAATAGTTATGAATTAACGAATCACTATTTTAATTTAAATAATACTATATTTGTTAACTTTATATATATTATATATTTGTTAACTTTTGTTAACTTTAACTGTTTTTATGCATTATGGTAGTATTTGTACTGCTTTTAATTTGTAATTTAATGTTAAAACTATATTAAAGAGAAAATATGAAATATTAAAAATTGAGTATTTGAAATAAATACTTTAAATTTCTAAAAATCTTAAAAATAAAAAAAATCCTGAAAAAAAGTTTCACAGTTTATACAAAAAATATTAAGCAGCAGAAGCGTTTGCAGATAATAAGATAATAAGAAATATTTCTTGAGCACCAAATCAACATATGATTTATGAAGGATCATGTGACACTCAAGAAAATAAAGCTTTGCCATCACAGGAATAAATTACATATTAAAATATTAATAATATTTTACAGTATTTCTGTTTTTACTATATTTGATCAAATAAATGCAGCATTTGTGAGTATAAAAGACTTCTTCGAAAAATAAAATAACTAACTAACTAACTAAATAAATAGATAAATCTTACCAAACCAAACCAAGTTTTTGAATGGTAGAGTCATGTTGTTTTAACATTTAACAGGATCATATTAGTAACTGATTGCAGTAACTAGTATTGAACAAATTAAATAATACACAATAACACACAATAATTTAATTTTAATAATTATATTTATCAATTTTAATCCGTATAAATCAGCCACTTTGTTGTATAATTGAGTAAAAAGACCTCCCTGCCGTAGTTTTCTCACATTTATACACAAACTAGAGGAGTTTAAAGTCAAACGGAGGAAAGAGCATCATACCTGGTCCAGTGGTACTCAAAGAAAGATGAATAGTACACAATGAAGGGCAGGAGAATGGAAAAAGCCCACAGGAGCAGGGTGGGGAAGAACTGGGTAATTACTGGGTTCTAGACAGTAGAAGACAGTAAAAGATCAAATTCAAAACATTCAACTTCCGAAAACAACACAAAAAAAGCACTTTCAGTTTTATTTTGCATTCTAATGTGGCGTAATACTGCCGGGCGGCTTTGATGGTCACTGACCCTTAAGCTTTCAACTGGCCGAGTGACGTTGAACTTGTCCATAGTGTTTACGATGATAGCAGGGGTTGTGAGAAAGAAGAGCAAGAGGAAGAGCAGAATGTTGAGCAGGACGCAGCGGAGCCACCAGCGAGAACCGCACACTGACAGATTTTCCCTGGACGAACACAAGCACCAATCAACACGACAAGGTCTTAACTACAGTTACAGGACAGACAGTGTGCGCTCTCCAAGAATAAGTGGGATGTTCAGCTACAATTACATAAACGGTAAGGTTTTTGCAGACTAAGCTCGTCAGCTGGTCTCCAAATCTGACCAAACTGGTGTTCAGCTGGTTTAGCGAGTCGGCCATCTGGTCTTCTAGCCCAAAAGTGCGCAAAACCCTTCTAAAACCAGCAAAAGTGTCAGAAATCCCTCTGTAACAAGCTTAGGCCAGTTAAAGCTTTTTTTTTTCTTTTTTTATTGGTGACTATGGGAAAGTTTCTACTCTTAGCCCTGTAAAGCCAGACACACGAAATAATAGTCCGAAAAAAAAAAAAATGTATATTTTGAAATGGAATCTAAAAAATTTGTTTTTGTTGAGTATCATATTTTATACAACAGACTTTTACAGCTCGTATAGCATGATATAGGAAAATATGAAACTCAATGAGGGAAAAGATACTTACATTTTATTCAGAGAGTAAAATGGAGCAAAAATATGCAACTTGTTGCAGTTGCTGATAAATTATATGGTCATAAAGCAATATGAAATTCTGATAGGTTATAATATAATTTTTTTTTTAGAAAAAAGTATATATATATATACATATATACAGAATGTTAGTTAATAAAAATGTTAATGCTAGTTTACAGTGCAGTAACTTATGCTAACAGATACAACTTTAAATTTTAATAATATATTAGTAAATCTTGAACTTAGTATTAACTAAGATTAATAAATGCTATATAAATATTGTTCATGTTAACTAATATAGTTAATGTTAACAAATAAAACCTTGTTGTAAAGTGTTACCATTTTTTTTCCATGTAATGAAAGGTCCAGTGTTGTTCTGAATCCCTTTGATTTTCATTATATGAACAGAAACAATATGTCTTATATTGAGTACCACAAAAGAAAATATCATTTTTTGGTGAACTGTCACTTTAAGTAATAGCAATGCACATGAAAGGTATAACAATGAGAATGAGTTTACATAAAATGCAAACAAATACCTTTCAAAAGTAATTGTTTCCACTGAATAATTTTCCAAAATTGCAAAACAATTTACTCTTTAAATGCAGTGGTACAAAACATCGAACTCACAGGCTACACTGAACTGGAAAACATTCACACTTCAATAAATTGTTTTAATAAGAAGCAAACATGCTACAACATTAGAGCTTATATCCATAAAAAAAGAAAGTCTTGAATTCAGACAAATGCATAGACACACACACACACACACACACACACACACACACACACAAACACACACACACTTGTCCAGTCAAGCAGAAAGACAGGCTGACACTGTCCTCCCCACACACACCCACACACACTCACACTCACTCAATATATGATTTTCAACACATATTATGTAAGAGATATAATGGCTTTCACAGTGGCTGTCTAGGCACACACTCAGATTGAGACTTAATTAATCCAATTTCATCTCTCAAATCCAAGTGTAATGGCCTGGAACAAAGCATGTCATGAAAAATATATATGACTTCCACACTGTATGCTTAAAAAAAAACGTTAAATAAAACATCATTTAAACATTGTAAATCCAAAACAGTTCATAGAAGAAACAGCCTTACTGCAGTTATTCCTATTTTTTTTTTCTGTTTCAAGATATAGCTGCTGATGTGGCTATCGTTTCGACTTACCAGATGATGTCATTAGGGGCCGGGGCGTAAGAAACGCCCCACTGATGGGAACGAACCACTGTGGTAATGCTGGACTGCTGGGGTCTGTGGCGGCAGCGAGCACGACTGTAATCTTTCACAATACTACAGAAACATAAGCACAGGCATGTATTTAAGCACATTTAAGAATACTGTGAATGTATATTGTGAATATAGTACATTCAGTAGACTACTAAATTACTATAATGTGGTTTTTAACATACTGTATTGACCAGTCAAAAGCTAGGACCAGAATTAACTGATGTTTATATATATATAAAGCTGTTTATTATGTTACACTATATAAAGGCTGTTATAGGTTGCAAAGGTTTGGTAGGAAGGAGTTCAATGTACAAAATCTCACTGAATTTAAGCTTCTGTTTTACATATTTGATGTGCTCTATGTACCGTATGTGTTGATCAGTGTTTACTTATATAAAGTGATCATTTCAGAACTGCTTAAATCATATGGATTATTTTTACAATGTCTTTGTGAACTTTTTAAATCATAAAGGTTTTGGTGGACTGGAAGGACAGAAATCTGTCAGATTCCCTCTTTTAGATGTTTTGAAGATAAAAGTTTTTTTGGGTTTGAAACAACAAGAGAGTGGGTAAATGATAAACTTATTTTTGGGTGAAGTATCCCTTTAATAATAAGTCTTACCTTTTTTTGATAGGGAAAAGTATTGCTAATTAGCATAGGATAAATCTATACTTTGTACTGGATTGTTCTCAAACTTATTAAAAAAAAAAAAAAAAAAGACCTGACAGAAATCAAACCTATGACTGAGCAGACTGTACCATAAAGTATCAAACTCCACATATTTTTCATATTTAGGAATAATATATTATTTTTTCTGCGAACAATATTCTGTTATAATAATATATGGATGAAATGTTTAACAGAAGTCTGTGATTATTTAAAGTGTAAACCATAATTTCTAGAGCTGGTATTTATGAGCTCATGAAAAGCTAACAATTACAGAAATTAACTAAAAAAATGACAAATTAAACTATTACTATTAAGTTAAAATCAACAAACAACACTAAAAATATTTTTATTTTTACTATATTATATAATGCTTAACAAGTCATTGTAAGTTAGAACGTTAAAAAGTTAACAGCTAGAAGTGCCGTGATGTATGTTTTATATAAAGTATGTTCCACATGGACCCCTGGACTACCTTTATGGGCCAAAATGTGAATATAACCTGATAGCTCTACAGAAATCAGTTTAATAGTTTAATTTCAAAAATCAAATTTAGTTTTCTGATAGCTATAGCTAGTGCTAAAACCTAGTGGTCTAGAGGGTTTAGTTGTCAGCAAATGTGCTTCATGTTAATAAAATACTTTTAAATTAAAATACGTTTGCTTTCTTAAAGGGATAGTTCACCCAAAAATGAAAATTCTGTCATTAATTACTCACCCTCATGTCATTCAAAACCCCTAAGTCCTTCGTTCATCTTCGGAACACAAATTAAAGATATTTTTGATGAAATCTGAGAGCTTTCTGACCCTGCATAGACAGCAACTCAACTACCACGTTCAAGGCCCAGAAAAGTAGTAAGGACATTGTTAAAATAGTCCATGCGTTGTGGTACTCTCGTGAATGCATGGTAGAGACTTACACAGAAGAGAGGAATTGTTGTTATTTTTGTTTTCTTTGCGCACAAAAAGTGTTCTCATAGCTTCATAAAATTATGGTTGTACCACTGATGTCACATGGACTATTTTATCGATGTCCTTACCACCTTTCTGGACCTTGAACGTGCTAGTTGTGTTGCTGTCTATGCAGGGTCAGAAAGCTCTCAGCTTTCATCAAAAATATCTTAATTTGTGTTCTGAAGATGAACGAAGGTCTTACGTGTTTGGAACAACATGACTGTGAGTAATTAATGACAGAATTTTCATTTTAGGATGAATTATCCCTTTAAATGTAAGTATTCATTCCTACGTTTACAGTATCTCTTGACAGATGATTTTTATTCTCAGTAATCACCTCAATAATCAGCTATTTATCCACGAGACTTACACTGCAGTCATTCTCTCATCTCTGAAGGTAACAAAAGCAATGCCCAGCCTCTTCATAGAGATACGGTTCTTCTCTGCATTAAACTCATCTGTCAGTTTCTCCTCCAGCTCACTGTAATACTGCTCTGCATCCACCTGACAAAAAGACAATGACATAAAACATGAGAAAAGTGCATAACATCTCTCTGCAGAGCAGTTCATGACTGACAGTTGGTGTGTGGTGGTCTCCAGTGGCCAACATGAGGAGGTGCAGTACCAGCCATTCTATACTGTATGTATACAATCTGTACATATAGAAATATATCCATTCTGATAACTGTAATGAGTGTGTGAGGGACATTTACCTGTTCAAAGCCACATATATCACAGCAGAAGATCTGTGCACAAGGGTGAGTCTTTATCATGATCCTGCCTTCCTTCTGAGCTTTGGTTGTGAAGTACAGTCTTCCTTTCATTGCTTTTCGCCTGTATGGGATATATAAATATAGTATGCAATATTTGCGAGACTCAGCTCTGACATGTAGGAGATGTGCAAACGCAAATGACCTTTCTGAGTCCAGCTTCATTAGTTTTTGTACGTCAAAGCAGAACCGGATATCTGTGACGGTGCAGCTAGGGTAGGCTTCACTGTTCGGAGACGGAAGAGACACTGGGTTTTAAATGAGTGAAAATGAATGCCCTCACTTGTGCTGACATTTAATATCAGATATGCTGAAGTATGGAGATCAAGCAATAGTTGTAATTCTGTGGATTACAGATCTGTGCTCTTCACTCACTGCAGGTGTTTGGTGATCAGGCTAGGATCAGATATTTCTCTGGGAATTGAAGTTATCATTAGAGTTCTGGCCACCTGCAGTAATAATAAATCAAAAATGAGAGCTAGAAGAAATACCAGTGCATGCAAGGCAGCAAACGAACAGTGTTGAGGTTCTTTGGCAGAAACTTCATGGAAACTTACAACAACATCAGATTTAAAAATAAAATAAAATAAAATAAAGGTTCTTTGTTTGCACATATGGTTCCATTAAGAACCTTTAAAATCCATGGAACCTTTTGATTGCACAAAAGGTTCTTTATAGTGGAAAAAGATTTTACAAAGTACTTCACACTAAGAAAAAAATCCTGCATCTCTGTGAAAGCCCCCTTCTGGAACCGTTATTTTTAAAAGTGCATCAGTATAAGTCAATGAAAGATGATCTAACTTTTATTAAACATATCACAATCCCCCCAAAAACTGAATCTATGTAAAAATACTCTTTATACATTCATATATAAATACATTTTTATTACTTTTTTTTTTTTTTTCAAATTCTAAGATATATATAAATATATAAAGCCTATTTTAGACCTGAACAGTTTTTCCTGAGATGTACTTGCTCGGCTTGCAAGCACTTTTAAAAGCAGTGCCACTTATGGACCAGAAATGAGGTGTAATAACACATGCGCACGAATACAGCTGTTCACCAACCTTCTCATCCTCTCTGTATTCCAGTCGTGAGGAATGATGTGCCATGCACAGTACTGTGATCACAAAATACAGCAGAGCAAAGATGCTGTGCAGCCACAGAAATGTATTCCTAATGCACAAAGAAAAGAGAGTTATTAAGATCATGCAAACAACTTCATAAATATATACATACGTACACAACAAGGCTGTGATTTTCAGGTCTACATTCATCATAAAAAACAAACTTACTGTGCAGGGACATTAACCACTGTTGTTCGGCCAAAATTCTGTGGGCTATCTCCTGAAAAGCATAGAAATAAACAACTTGTGTAACGTTTCATGCTCTTCTCACATACCAGGGTTAAAAATATAACTCTGAAAGTAATTTGAGGCCTGTGCGGTACAGGGCAAACTGAATGTAGAATAAAAAACTCTCTACACCCCAATCATTATGCTTTGGGTTTGGTTGCTACGACAAATTTGTGAATGTGCTGGTTTATTTCACAAATACAGTGTCAAACTGTTGCATAGAGATGACAGTAAGCGTCAAAACCCCCACCCTGTTTTAACCAGCCGGCCCCGAAGCTGCACCACAAACTGGTCTACCACACATCCACATTTAACGCTTTTAGAGAGCCACAGTAAACTTCTACCACCAAGGTCGTATGAAAGTCGTATGAAAAGCTTACTGCAGGTCTGAAAACAACAAGAGGTAAAGCCGGTGGCTTTTCACAATGCTCTTCTTGTGGCGTGGAAAGTCAAGGCCTTTCCCATATTTAACTTGGCCCTTCTAACCCACTATCGTGCCTCTCAACCATCTTCAAACACTGTAGGGTGGTCTGAATTATGCTTTTACACACGTCCACTAATGGAGGGTTAAGACTGAGTCCTTCTACATCTTCAAGAGTTTTCCCAGGCTTTTCATAAAGCCATTCATCGACAGGCCCACACGGAATCTGCATCCGCAAAACCATCCGCAAATGTTACACGTTCTCCCAGCTTTGTGCCTTTTTTGTTTTTGTATTGTAGAACTCTCAGCTACATTTAATACATTTTTGCATGCCGTGGCTTAATATGTTTGGCAAACATGCACTAATCAGTAAGTCACGGCTGACACAAAAGATTTCTGGAATATTGACATATTAACGGATAAGTGTATTAATTAGGGTTAATTTCTATGCTGCTAGCAGCAATCAAAAATAATTACGTTTCGTGTCTGTAATTCTTCAGTCAAACAGGTAGTTCCACCCCAAACTCACACCACTGCTGAGCCAAAAACAGGACTGCTCAAATAAAGAGCGCAATGCATATGTTTGGAATAGTATAATACCTACTATTGTACTCTAACTACAGTATACAGTAAACAGTAAACTGTACACACATACTAGGTTTGCCAACAAAGTATACAACGTTTACATTGTGATGAATGAGCTAAAATTCAGCTATATCAGCTTTGATTTTTTTTTTCTCTTTTTTTTCATAAATGGCTAAATGTTTGGACATTTTTGTTTCAAAATAACAATTTAGATCAGAGGTCTTCAACCCTGCTCCTGGGGACCCACTGTCCTGCAAAGTTTATTTCCAACCTGCTTCAGCACACTTGGATGTTTATTTTGAAGCAGTCCTGAAGAGCTCGATTAGGTGCTTCAGGTGTGTTTGATTAGGGTTGAAGTTAATCTCTGTAGTACAGTGGGTCCCCAGGAGCAGGGTTGAAGACCTCTGATTTAGATAATAGCTGCACTCTCTTGCTGAATTAAACATTACACATAATAAAATAATGACAAAGATGTAGAATATACTGTTTGAAATGATTATATGTGATTAATTATTATATTACTGATGTTAAAAATTACTGTTTGAAAAGGAGACAGTTCCTGTTTCACATACTATTTGGAGGAAAAAAGTAAAATAGTAGGCAGAAGGCAGTACATACTGTGCAGTACACACTACACTATTATACACTATTACACTATTATTCTGAAAAGTCAATGTTTTAAAAGAATCAGATCCATTTTTGACACTCAGGAAATCAACCTATGAATGTCTTAAAGAAAGTATTTAAATTTTAAATTATATTTTCCTTTTAGAATGAGCTTTAGAAAAATCTGAGTATATGCCGTCATGCATTTAAGCATTTTTTAAAAAGTCATTTCAGGTCACGCAGGCAAAATTGTATTGTAGAACGAAACTCCAACACTCTAACAATCTGTCAAAACTAATTCATGAGATTATTCTAAAGAGTCTTTTTTAGGTGCAAGCACACTGATGAATTAAGATGTAATGTTGTTTCAAGTTTACTGCCTTTTCCTGGATACCAAACGTGTTGTGTCTGTTGTCATGAATCCTGAGCACTACTAGAGTAAATAGTAACCAAGCAGTTATGGATCTGGTGGAGGTACCGAGGAGGTTCCCAGAGAGGTTGACAGGCAAGATGATGGTGAGCGACAGCAAACACACCACCATCATGAGCAGGATGATGTGACGCTGGAAAGATAGGTACGTGATCGCATCAATGCCACATTTACTGCGGATCTCCTCATCCCTACGGGAAGAATAAGGAAAAAAAAAAAACTCTTTAAAAACATTTACAATTGCATTTTTTTTTTAATTTGGCAGACACTTTTATCCAAACCAACTTATATTAGATCAGTATGAGGGTTAAAAACTTAATGCACATTTTTTAAAATCCTATCCATTAGTTTATAAAAAAGAAAGAAACAAAGAAACAAAGAAAAAATTTTGGATTGTGGTTCAACCAACATACAAAAACAAAACAAAAAAACAAAACAAAACCAAAACCAAAAACAAAACAAAACAAAACAAAACAAAACAAAACAAAAAACAAAACAGAACAAAAAACAAAACAAAAAAAACCAAAACCAAAAACAAAACAAAACAAAACAAAGACCAAACCAAAACAAAACAAAACAAAAAACAAAACAAAACAAAACAAAACAAAACAAAAACCAAAACAAAACAAAACAAAACAAAACAAAACAAAACAGACTCTCATGACATAGTCAATAAAGGTCTTAAAGCATCAGATTTATCCTTTTTTACAAAGGTTGTAAAATGTCATGTGGTGAAACTCTCTAAAAGTACTGTTATTTATGAATTAATAATTCATGATATTTGCGAAACATACTTTTTACACTGAAAAAAATATATTTATAATTTTATTTTTTGGAAAATAATAATGTGTTCTCTCACATGGAAAATGTGCTCATACTTTTATCATTTGATAGTTACTGTACACCACATGACATTTTAGAGACAGTAAATTGAAGCTTTTCTTGAAAATCAGACTACTATTCAAATGTTTGCGGTCAGTATGCTGTTCTTTTTAACTTTCTATTCATCAAAGAATCCTGAAAAATATATCACAATTTCCACAAAAACATTAAACAGATGTTTCCAACATTGTAATAATAAGCAATGTTTCTTTAGCACCAAATCAGCATATTAAAATAATTTCTGAAGGATCATGTGACACTGAAGACTGGAGTAAAGATGCTGAGAATGAAGCTTTACCAAATTATATTTTACAATGTTTCAAAATAGAAAGCAGTTGTTTTAAATTGTAATCATATTTCACAAAATGACTGTTTTTACTGTATTTTTGGTGAGCATAAGACAAAAACATTTAGAAATCTTACCAACCCCAAACATCTGAATGGTAGTGCATATTCAGGTTTTTCAAAACCACATGAAACCAACATGAGAACAAACATGTGGCACATACTAGATTTTTTCTTCCCTTGTAAAAGATATTTCATTTTTTTAATCGTAAACATTATTGACTGTGCATTCTTTAAGAATCAAACCTATGACTTTGGTTTTGCTAGAACTGCACTAGTTGAACTAAACAGCAAACACAGTCTCTGTGAGAGTTTTCAGTGTGTTTCCAATGAATTATTGACTTCGGTCAATAATATATGTGTGGTGGCCTTTTTTAAAAGACCACACAAAAACACGAGGGCGTTGGGTGCTATTATGATTACAAGGAGCCCTCATACACACAAACACACACACACTCCTCCGGCCTCGCCTCACACAGAGCGAGGAAACTCTCAGCATGGCCTCTCGGTCGCCGGGGAGTTCAAGAAGCTTCAGCTAAATATGGCACCAACATGCCATTTGAGTCGTCCAAATAACATCTCTGCAGCCGTGGAGACAAACTAGCGGCTGATTTACAGTTCTGAAAGGCTTTTGAGCGTGCCCAGACGTTAAAGCGCCTGGTCCACCTTCATCCTGTGTTTTCCCTTCTTAATGAAATATAACATGAGCAAACAGGACGCTGGCTGATGACATCACCATGCACTTCTTGGACACTTACTTCATGTGGTACAGAGATGTGAGCCAGGAACAGAAGCCCTATAAAGAGAGGGAGGGAAGACAACGGTGTCATAAAAAGGTCTGGCATATAAAAAAAAAGAAAAAAAGAGCGCGTCTGGCTAGCTTAGCATCTGTCAGAATCATTTATCCTTTAAGTGAATGCGGATAGCGTAACAAGTGGAAAAAGCCATGCGAGTGCATGCAATATCTTTAACTTGGCTGTGATGTCTTGAACTGTCATTGCACATAAAACACAAGGAGACAGAGTGAGGTCAGAATATAAACGGACAGATAGTGTGCATAAAAGAAAATAGCGTCTAAGTGCACAGGCTATTGTATATGACATCAGCTCTGGGGCGACACTCTGTAATAATCCACGTCAACAGATTGAACTTTGTTTGTGCCTCTGTATGTCTTTAAGTTTCAGCGGTAGTAAATTCGCATCACTGTGAAGACGATAGTGACATTAATACACAATCTATTAGTTGCACACATGCTTTTATTGTCGTTGATAACGACAAGGCCCTGTGGGTTTTTGCACTGCCAAATGTTGTAAATTCTAGCAAAGATCCTGTATCTGTGTGATCAAAGATTTCTTAAATGTCTGTGATGCTGTTTGTTTCTTCTCACCATGTCCTTGGTCTCTGAGTCTGATGGGCTGGATTCTGACGGGGTTTTCTCTTTCTCACTTTGTTCTCCATAGAATAGTGATGTCAAGCTACAGAACAAAGACAAACAATACAACTGACAGGTAATACTTCAAAAAAATACCTCACATACTGTTAGAAAATTCTATGAACTGAAATACTATTCAAATGTAGGATTATACTAGACTGGGGATAGTTATCACACAATAACATATTGTTTGAAATATAAACTTCCATTGAAACTCAAAAGCCATCTTCTATATTAAAAATGTATTATAGGCTATTTAATGGATTTTTGGCAAAATAAATAAATAAATTAAAAAAAAAAAAAAAAAAGAGTAGAACAACTGGAACACAAAACAAAAATAAACAAAAAGCAACAAAAAAAAACAAAAGACAACGTTCAAAAATAGAAAAATATTGTTTTGCCCAACAGAAATGTAATTTAATTAATCCTATCATTTACAAGCTATAAAACACTTGACCTGACATTTACCTTCATCTTGTGAACACAAATAAACATTATATAGTAGTTGATAATTGACTGAATGCATCTCATTGTGGTTTTATACTTTAGATTAGGGAACACTATTCACTATTAACTACAGTGGATGCTTCTTAGCATGCATATTACTAGCATATTGGTTGTTTATTAGTACTTATAAAGCACATATTAATGCCTTATTCTGCATGACCATATTCGAGATCCCTTAACCCTACCCTAAACATAAACATAACTACTACAACAACTACCTTATTTACTATCAATAAGCAGCAAATTAGTGTTACTCAGATAAACACATATAAAACAACCATTTAATCCAATGAACTTTTGGTTCAAAACTGTACTGAGATATAACCCTTGTGACAACTAGCCATAGTCTTCTGTAAATAGAGTACAGTATGTTGGTAGTCCCATCACTGGATGAAGACTTTTCTATTACAAATGTCCCTCTCAATAGTCCATCAGTGATAGGCCTAAAAGCATATTTTCTGAGTCTTAACTCAATGCCAGATCCAAAACTAGCCTCAAGATCAGAAAATTGCTAGCATTTCCACCCAGGTCTATTAAAGGAAATGAAAATGAGCAGGTGAAATTCTAGTATATACAAATGTGAAAATACTATTTCTATAAACTATAAAAATGCTATAAAATGTGAAAGCCAGAGCTTTCTCTGTGGCCTGATGCAATGCTTTGCCATACACTCACTGAAAATCAGCCGCACATTCACATAAACAAAGACTTTAAGGCTACATGCTGATGCAGAATAAAGCAGTGCTCCTGCAACAGTCTTAAGTCTTAAGACTTATGATCGAATTCCACCCACTGCTCCCATATATATATATATGGACTGTGGTCAGATGAGATGTTGTCAGGACATATGTCAGTAAAAATGATATATACTGTGTTCTTAGCTTGTGCTTTTCAGTTGCACGTACAAATATGGCGGCGTGCGCTGTAGCCTGTATCATTTCATATTAAAGCCCCAATGAAACTACGAGCATGAGTGTCAGATCGCGTCACGTTCAGCAGTGGCAGCTCTTAAAGTAATAGCAGCCAAATAATCTAATAACCCAGCTGCTGTGATGTCTGTTAATCAAAGAACAAAAGAAAAAAAGAGGAAATCAATATCTTTTGTAGCTTTAAGGACTCATCTATATTTAATTAAGAATTTAGTGCTTCATAACTTTATTCAATTTCTGTATATTTCCTACTTGCTGAAGGGCACAGGTAAATATGACATTTATTATAATAGTTTATGTGAAGACTGTTTTAAGTTCACTTAAATTAGAAGTTGTCATTTTTTAAAGTCTAATAAATTTTAAAATTGATAGCTCAAATATTAAAAATATACTGTCTTTATATTGTTTCTACATTAATTTAAAGATTGCATGTGAAATTATTGCAATAGAAAAATGTGCGATTAATTAGTTAATTTTTAACTGACGATGGGCTGTTGAATTATGAGAAAATAATGCATACCCAAGGTGGTAATGCAGCCACAATTTGAAGCCCTGTAGTATAAATATATATAATTTATAATGTTTATAAACATTATAAAAACAATATGTATATATTATATATAAGAATTTATATGTTTCAGACCAATACTATAAGATCATGATCCAGCTGTGTCCTGTGTAACCAGCAGGTGGCACCAGGATCTCACACTGACCTGCTGAGCATTCAGTTCACTCAACCACCACACACAGTTGTTCAATTATTTACATCTTAATGCATTCTTCAAACAGTCAACATTTCTGAGATGATACCTGTCATTTTCCATAAGCAGAGCCAGGCGGCCGTAGTCCCACGCTGCCTTCCTCAAACAGGAGAAGATCAGAAGCAGGAACTAAAATACAGACACACCAAACCACAGTTATATCATATTATGATTTTAGAGTGGCCTTAATAAAAAAAAAAATAATAATTTACAGAGAAACTGTTAGTAAATGATATGCACAGTGAACCTGATCTAATGCTCATGTACAGAATGCGAATAATCCAGAATATACCCAGAAGTCACAGCTCCACTTTAAATGTGTGTCAAAGCTACTGATATAAATAGAGTAAGAACTATTTGTGTAAGCATGCACTTACACTCACTAGACCCGTGGCCAGCAGTAATAATTAGCCGTTTCTTTGGCCGAAGAGAGACGAGGTGAGTGGTTGTCTTGGAAACTAACAGGCAGTGAGGTCTGCATGCACACTTGTGTTCATAATGACTCCGGAAGGAAGAGTCAACGACAAGACAACTTAAAACACTGACTGCTGGGAAGCTACAGGTCTCTACTGAGCTGGTTAGCAACTTGTCCTTAAAGGTGAAGTGTGTCATTTCTGCCCCAGAAATGTCACCAAAAAAGACAGGGAAAAAACCCCTACTCCTGCTGTTTATAATTTAATCATGAACAATTCATTCTTTTGAGTCTGACGGTTTAGAAAATCATTCATTCTCAAACTAAACCAATTTGGTTGTCCGACTTTATATTAGGTGGCCTTAACTACTATGTACTTACATTTAAATGAATCAATTTGGTACAATGCAATTATTGTGTACATGCATGTTTTTACATTGTATTTATATTTACAAAAAATACCTGCATGTAATTACATCTGTAATTAATTAACCCCCCCTTAAACCTACCCATACCACCAAACCTGTCCCTAACCTTACCCATATCCCACCAATAGCAGCAATAGTGTTTTGCAATACAATACGACCACAATAAGTACATTGCACTTATTTTTTGATGTAGTTACATAGTAGTTAAGGCCACCTAATATAAAGTGGGAGTTGAATTGAAATTCAATATATATTTACTACTGTTCAAAACTTTGGGGTCAGTAAGATAAAAAAAAGAAAAGAATACTTTTAATGAGCAAAAATTAATTGAATTAAATCAATTTTGTTCAAACAAGAATTCTGAAATGTTGACATTTTTGTACATTTCAATGAAAATATTAAGCACCACAACTGTTTTCATCACTGCTAACAGTAATAAATGTTTCTTGAACACCGAATCAGAATAATTTCTGAAGGATCATGTGACATTTGAGACTGGAGTAATGGCTGCTGAAAATTTAACTTTAAAACAGATATTTTAAAATATCTTAAAACTGAAAAGAGCTATTTTAAATTGTAATATTTCACAGTTTCACAGTACTGTATTTTTTATCAAATAAATGCAGCCTTGGTGAGCATAAGAGACTTCTTTGAAAAAAAAAAAAAAAATACAAACCCCAAACTTTTGACTTTAATTTTGAATCTGGGTGTAGTGGTACTTTAGAGCTATTTTTTTTACGCAAGCTATATTTTTTTCTTTTGATTTTGGGGTGAAATATGACTTCCCAAACAGCACATATACGTATCCAAGATGTCTGTTAAAGATCGCTTCATCTGGAAAACATCTGCTGTGTACAAACATCTGATAAACGTCTTTAAGATGTCAGTTTTGCACACATTCTAAATCATAAACATCTTTTAGACATTTTCTAAATGTCTGTTTGACATCTACAGATGTACTGCAGATGAGCAAACATTCTAAAAGATACATCTTGCAGATGTCACGCAGACGTTTCCGTGATGTACATGTGTTATTAGGCTTCCAGACTGAACACTTAATCACTAAATCAAGAAAATAAATTCATGTCATGCAACTGCATCTAAATATGTTGTTTAAATATGTTGTACCAGCCACAGAACAACATTGATGGCAAGGACAGTGGGGACTCCTCCGAAAGGCAGGCCCTGCAGGACGCTGCTGCGGGAGTGAGAGCGATAACATCTCTCTGCTGTGCTGTTCTCCTCCATCAGTGAGCTCAGGAAACTCCTGACGTCCAGCTCCTCCACAGGACTGCCACCGCCTGCGGGCCAGGACTCAAACGCCGGCTGAGCCGTACCCCACAGGTCAGAGCGCACCGCCATGGCAGTGGCGCGGGTCTCAGGAAGCCCTTCAAACGTCAAAGCATTACTGAGGAGAGACGGCAGGAAACAAAAAAAGGAATCAGGTGAAAAGTTTGAAAAGATAATAACACTGAATGTACTCAAATGATGACGTCAACTAGTCATTCATTTAGAAAAAAAAATACAAAATTAGTCAATCTGGAAACATAAAACAGCCTCAGAGAATTACTGAACATCTCAGTTAAGGAGAAATATCTGAGTTCATATCGGTGTTGTTATCTAAAACTATTAGTGTCTTGGCAGCTAACAGAAATAACAGATAAATGCATTAAAAATACATTAGCTAAACAGAAATGTTCAAAAAAAAAAAAAAAAGTAAAAATGAAAAAAAGTACTTACATGTAAATTAAAAGTGAAAATATAAAATAAAAGCTCATTTAAAGTATTAATAAATAATATCATAGTATGTAAATAGTCCTAAAATAACATGTTTATATTGGGATCTCTGACTTTTGATCACAGACTTTTTGCCAATCAGGGCACAGTCTGATATTTTCTGAAACTTGTGAGATTACTGGGGTCTTTTTTTAGGAGAAATCAGAAGATTTAATTTCATGCTGTCTAGGAGAAAGAGTAGAGGAAAAATGAGTGACTTCTTTCTCTTTTTTTACCCTCAGGAAGATTCCTTTTCATCAGCTACTCCCATAGGTTAAGAGTAGGGGAAGCAGCAGGGGAAATCTTAGCCTTCTCCTGGCCACGTAACAGGCCATATGATCATATCGATAGGGAATTCAAATTGCTGTTCCGGAAAAACATTGCCCGTAACTGCTGATCTACGATCACTTTCCCAACCTTAAACCGAAACATAAGTGATAGTGAGAAGGGAACTGACTCTAGCTTAAAAGTGCTTTGAGTGTGAGAAAGTGCTACATAAATGTAACATTTTAAAATTATTATTTAGCAGTACTACTAATAATAATTTTAAAATATCATCCAAATATGTTAAAAATGGTATGTACATCACTGTTCAAACATTTGGGGTCAGTAAGATTTTTTTTTTAAATAAATTAATACTTTTTTATAATGAATAATTACATTAAATTAAATGTGATCACAACTGCATCAATAATGCATCAGAATTTTCTCAAACATATTAAGCAGAACAACTGCTAATTACTTTTTAAGATATATTAAAACAGAAAAGAGATAATAATAGTATTTCGTAGTGTTACTGTTTACTGTATTTATGATCAAATAAATGCAGATTTGGTGAGCATAAGAGACTTCTATCAAAAACATTCAAAATCTTACCAAACCCCCCCCAAAAGATGTCTAATCAACTGATTTCACCAAACTTAAACAATCTTATAATTTATTACAAATTTAACAATAACAGTGCCCTATTTAATAAGTGCCTTATTTAATTTTTATCTGGATTCTGAGTTTTGTGATCTAATACAAATTTATTATCAAAAACGTGGTAATCACATGAATGCATAAGAAGGTAATCTTTTAAAATATAATCAAATGAAATTTGGCAAATAAAATGGTACACAACAGAGGTTTACTGTTTAAATTAAAACATGGATGAAAAAATATTGTGATATTCCTTAAAAATAATGTTGAATAATGTCAATGTAAACTGTATTGTTGTTATTGTTGTTACTTTGAGAATATATTTTACTGTATAATAGTAATATATTTCTGTCATAATTTCTTTTTTGGAGAGTTGAAGTGAAGACCTTTGAGTTTCTGTGTGTATCTGACGATAGCTTTATCAAATGAAATGGTGAAATGCTCTTAAAGTGACTCTCATAAACTTAAAGTTTATGTGTCTTCATATAGTGAAATGACAGAAGATGAAAACACCACAAAAGTATGTGTAATAGAGGAAACTGCACTGAGACACATGCAGATTTCATATTTAAATAGCAGTTTTTTGTACGTTAATATTCACGGACCCTAGACCACAGTTTGAGTGTACAACCTGATTTATTTATTCCAAATTTTGCCAAAAGCTGGGACATTCTATGTTATAGGCTTACATTAAATAACAGTTTTTGACTAGATTCTGCGATTTTGTCCACATATTTAGCACTGTGAGAATCATATAGGACCCTAGATTATCTTTCTGAGGTACTCAGGTTCAAGCAGTTCAAGCATTGTGCAAATTGGTGCTGGCTATGGTGAAATTTGAACAAACATTTTTAAACCTTTGAACAAACATTACGGCAGCTCGAAGCACCGCTTTCATTCAGTTTAACAGATGTGTTTCGATTACCTTTATGAATATTGCCATCAAGCACATTAACAGGAACACACAAACCAGCTCACTGGTTTGTTTGTTGATATTACAGATAATGCTGTGCCTTAAACTGCTGGTTGCCATAGTAACAACAAACCATCTCCCAACTCACACATAGACTGAGCCACTTTACATCGGTCAGTTAATCCCCATAAAATCACTTTAAGATGCTACATCATCCTTAAATCATGTAGCAACACGATGACTCTAACAAATCTAATCTTTAAAATATCCATGGATTAAAAATGCATTTCACTACAGCAAATGTGTGTTCCTATTACCTATCATCAAAAATGTTAAGAGAAAGAGAGAGAGAGAGACACAGCAGAAGGTAATGTTAGTTATGCTGCTGTCATTTCCTGCTGTGTGTAATGTCAATCAGATGGCCATCTAAAAACAAACCAAAACACACAATGAATCAGAATCAGGAAAATTTTTTACACAACAAAGCCTTATTATGTTGGCTTGAGATGATCTACGCTCTCAGAAATAAAAGGTACAAAAGCTGTCACTGGGATGTTCAAAAGGTACACCTTTGTACCTAAAGTGTCCATATATTAATACCTTAAAGTTACATATTGTTACCTAAAGTCAGTGTACATATTAGTACCTAAAAGGTACAAAAGTGTACCTTTTGAAAAGGTACTGCCACAGTGACGGCTTTTGTACCTCTCTTTCTGAGAGTGACTACGAAAAATCCCATTTACTTTCATCGAGGGTGTCAAAACTGTCAAAAATCAACTCTTTCAGAGTATTTAACCAACAAGACCTTCAGATCTTCATCTATCTATCTAGCTAGCTATCCTTTTATCACTAGCAAAGCCTAGCAACTAGCCTATGTGCTAACAACATATTAAATCATGCTAACAACACATTAGAAACATGAAATGTGTTAAAAGATTTTAAAACATGTTAGTAATATGCTAATTCATGCTAGCAGCCATAAATAAAACATGTTAGCTATGTGCTAAAAATGCTAAAAACGTGTTAGCTGTTTCAACCCTGTTGAAAAAACCAGCATATGCTAGTTAGGTATGTTTTGAAGCTGGGATGCTGGTTTATGCTGGTCCTTTGCTGGTCTTAAGCTGGTCGGACCATTTTAGGACCAGCACATGACCAGCTAAGGACCAGCTTAAACCAGCAAAGGACCAGCTTAAACCAGCTCAAACCAGCATCCCAGCTTCAAAACATACCTAACTAGGGCTGGGTATCGTTCAAAATTTTTTGATATCGATACCGATACCGATACCGATACCTTGAGTTCGATACCGGTTCCTGAACGATACTTTTTTCGATACCAATTTTATGAAATCAGTTTTAATAACATTACATTACCTCAAAAAACTTTGGTTTTATTTTTTTCAGCTTGTTGA
>JAFVLL020009598.1:0-26800 GCA_021397915.2 Tor tambroides | reverse complement strand
AACTATATAAAAAAAAAAAAAAAAAAAGGCCTCCAACCAACTGCCATTTCCCACAATCCAACAGAGCAGAGGAGCTGTGCGGAAAATAAAAGCCAAATTAACGAGCAAAACAAGACGACAGAAAAGCCCTTCTGCAAGGCTGAGAAGCAGCAGTGCAGTGAGTGTTTCTGTCTGCTGGAAATGCTGTGCCATCTATGCAACAATGACCGAACCGCTGGCACACTGGCGTGTACAGAGAGAATTTAATCCACAGAATAAAGCTTCATTAAAAATCAAGAACAAAAAAACGCTATTATGTCCGCAGCCAGTTTCTGTATAAAATGTATGTAAAGGATTTTTTAAATAAATTATATTTTTAATCAGCGCTGAAAGTGGCCTTGTGTTGTTTTTATTATTTGGCCTTCCTGGAGATTCCTTGCATGTTTTTTTTTTTATAGTTTAACCTTGAGTAATTATAAACATGACTGTCTTAAATATTTTCCATGGTAACTTTTTCTCTTTTATCTTGTATGAATTTTTCTCAAAGTGTTTTTAGAAAAGGCATGCCGTTTCTGTCAATTGGCAATTCAGGAAGTAAAATTGATTGGAAATGGGTTAATGTTAAAGTATTATTGGAACTTATGCACATTTGGATTATATTTTATTTTACTTTTCCCAGCCAATGCAACTGTAGAAAACACTGGAGAAATTATAGGAGCTTAATTGAAGTTGCTGCCTTTTACATTGAAATTGAGGCTTTAATAAGCTTAAATACACTGAGCAAAAATAAAGAAATAAAGATAAAAATTAATATATATATATATATATATATATATATATACACACTATAATTTATAATAAATGTATATATTCATATAATTTATAATTTTAAGTAGTTTAAAATAGGAAATTGGTCTTACTAATCAAATTTGTAGCTGTGCTGGGATTACATGTTAACAGGTTTCATCCGTGAAAAAAAAAAAAGTTTTTAGGAAAGGAAAGGAAAGGACGTGACATGTGGCCAAGTATGGTGACCCATACTCGGAATTTGTGCTCTGCATTTAACCCATCCAAGTGCACACACACAGCAGTGAGAAGTGAACACACACACAAACACACTGTGAACACACACCCGGAGCAGTGGGCAGCCAATGCTGCAGCGCCCGGGGAGCAGTTGGGGGTTCGGTGCCTTGCTCAAGGGTCTCACCTCAGTCATGGTATTGAGGATGGAGAGAGCGCTGGACATTAACTCCCCCCACCTACAATCCCTGCCGGACCTGAGACTCAAACCCGCAACCCGCAAACTAAAAAAGCAACACAAACAGTAAACACAGAACATTCATCATCATTAGAACATTTATTCAAGTACATTGATGCTTCACTCTCATTTTCATCTATTTACACAATAAATAAGGCACAGCCCACCAAAAAAGGTGGGAAACTTGCTGCAAGTTGTTGACGGACTGACAACACAAATCTGATATGATCCAAGGCCATCATCATGTTGGAGCTGAACAGAGTGTGGAAAGAGAAACCAGACAGTTCTCTCATTAGAGTCATGTGATCTCGCTCGCTGAGGTCCTGCTTCGTCCCAGTGTTCACAGGTCCTCGTACAGTGAAGGAGCGGCTGAATCTCTGTCCTGAGACGTGCCACTGTCAGCTCGAGATCTCAGGTGTCCTCCTCTTCTGCCAGCGGGTCAGTTTGCAGGAGGCTCTCGAGTGGCAGAACTCAGCGTGTTTGAACCCACGGCAGGAGGCGAGTTCGGGGTTAGTGTCAGTGCTGTTGGTCTGCTGTCAGACTTTAATGTCCTGGGACTCTGACATCTTGGCCAGCGTCTTTTTAACACGCAGAGCAGTGAGACGAGATGCCGGATTATGAGCCCAACACTCCGTCATGAGCTTCCCCATCTGCCTCAAACACTGAAAACACAACCACAATCACATCAAACAAACATAACCAGATTTCAGCAAATATCAAGATGAAAAATGTCATGGTTAAAAAAAAAATTCCAACTGCTAAACTGCAAGACGTTAATTCATTAGAAGAAAAAACGGAAAACAGATTGTCCAGTTTACAAAATCATATTATTTAACTTGATTTCTTTGCTTTCAGTCTCTAACATGTAATCTACTAGAACATTAATATGTGTTATTGCAAGCTAGTAGATATCTTGTATGCTAGTACAAGCTTAAAATACAGTGATGTGACAAAAATACTGCATGAATCTGAATAAATCAATGTTGCCTTGGAAGCTAGTTGAAACAGGGTTATTATATTTAACTACAACTAAAACAATAAAAAAATCACTCATTTAAATAAACAAGTTTAAAATCTATATAGACATTAAAAATGAATAAAAATGACAAAAACACAAGAAAAAAAAAGAAAATGTAAAAATAAAAACATTTAAAATATTAATAAAAACTATAATATCTCAATGATACTAAAATAACATTGAGCTGAATAAAATATATATATTTTTTATATTTCATTTTATTTCAGTTAAGTTCATTTCAAGTAAATGTTTCTATGGTTTTATTTTTAGACAATTATAATAATTCTGGCTTTATCAGCTAAATGTTTTGTTGAATAACATTTGAGAAAATGTGACTGAAATGAATAAATCTGACATGATGAAATATTGACATTTATGGCAAAAAAACAATTATGACTAACAAAAAAGGTTCAAATGATTTCCTGATTTACTGTCTGTGTGTTTTTGTGCTTTAGAGAACTGAACGGTGAGGAGATGTGTGTTTACCTCATCACTGCTCCAGCGGTTGGGGAAAGACGGCCGTATTCTCTTAATACAGACCACCTCTCGCATGTCTTCATACGACGGGTCATTAGGAACGTGATCGTGATACGGCAGCTGATATTCCTCCACAATACCTGCACAAATCAATCAAAAAACAAACACAAAAGAACAAACATGAAGGACATCACTTGAAAATCTCTTTTAACCTCTTAAATCAATTAAACTAAAAAAAAAAAAAAAAAGTTTTATACAAACCATAAACGTTATTAAAAAAAAATTATATTTCAATACTAAATATTAAAAAACATTAACTTGTTTTATTTCATTTCAAATTTTTATTTGGTTTATATTCATGTACTAAAATAACTAAAACAGAAATAAAAAAATAAATAAAAACTATATAGACATTTAAACAAATAAATAAATAATAATATTAATGACAAAAACACAGGACAAAAATAGTACAATTTTAGCTTAAATTACAATGAAAAAGGAAAATAAAAAATAAAAACATTAAAAAAAAAAAATATATATATATATATATATATATATATATATAACAGTATCAACCAAACACTGACTTTTCTAATGATGCATACTTTGTCAATATTAAATAAAGACTTATTACTTTACTATAAATAGAGTAAATATATATTTAAAAAAACAAAACAAAAAACAGACATGGTGCTCCACTGAATTGTTACATGCATGTTTTTAACATTTTTTCAAGACTAAATGATCTGAGTTATACTATCCACATCCACTACTAAATATATTAAATGAAAGAGCTGTACCTCCAGACACACATCGGCGGGCGATCTCCCACAGTATGAGGCCAAAGCTGTACATGTCGGCCATGATGTAGGACTGGAAATGGTTCCTGTTCAGAGTCTCGTCCAGAACTTCAGGAGCCATGAAGCGTTTGGTGCCCACGCGTGTGTTCAGCGGGATGTCCACTTCATTAGTGTCGCTGCTCAGGAGACACAACAGCAGAGCTCAATTCATCAGCATATATTCCTCACATCATTTCCGCATTTTTTTTTTTTTAGGCTAGAAACTTGATGCAACTTTGAAAGTCTAGTTTGCCAAGCTAAAAACTAGTAAGTTTAAACATTCTTTGATGTTTACAGCACATTTCTAATTCTGGTATGTCAAAATTCTCATCCTAGTAAAAAAAATCTTTGTTTTTAATCAAATCTGTTTGAAATGATGTAGACTCTAGTCATGTCAGGGGTCTAGAAAAAGGGCCACCAAGCTGAGGTCACATGATCAGCCTTGCAATTCGAAGTAAGTTCTTATACACAAATTTCAGATGAACAAACCTAATAAGATAAAACAGCCAGCAAAATACATATATATAAAAAAAAAGTTACTCTTTTGAAAAAGTAGTTAGCTGAACTACAATTTACTAATAAACTACACTGAAGCTATATAAGGGGCAATGTTTATAGTTTTACCGTGTCTAATAAAATAATATCAGTGTTATTTTAGTATTATTTCTATACTATTGGAGTATATTTATTATTAATATTTGGAATTAGCTTTTATTTTCAGTTTTCATTTAAGGTTTTATATTTCCATTTAGGTTTAATTTATTTTTATTTTACTACTTTAAATTACTTTAATTTTATTTCAGTTAATTGCCAAGGTAACATTTCTTTTTTTTAAGTTTAAGCTCCAATAAAATAAAATATAAATATTACTATAGATATATAATTTCAAATAATGAACACAATGTTTAATAGTTTTAGTTAATAACAACACTGATATACAATATATATATATATATATATATATATATATATATATATATAGTGTTTTAATTATAGTATGGTATTTAATTTTCAAAGCATATAATATAATAACAGTGAGGATTTTTGAGGTCTGATAAATGAATACATGTAAATACATATCTGTTATTTTATTAAAATGTATATACTATTGAAGTATTTAATATTATTTTGAATTAGCTTTTATTTGTATATTTTTAGTTCTCATTTAAAGTTTTGCTTTTGTCATTTTGTATTTATTTACTGTAGCTTTATTTTTTATTTCAGTTAACTGTTGAGTTAATTGGCAACATTTCTTTTTTTTAGTTTAAGCTGAAATAAAATAAAATAGATGAAAAACTTGAATTGAAAACTGAAACTAAAACTATTAAAAACCATATTTGTTACTTGAAATTAACACTGATTTATATGTGATGTTTTAATTACAGAACAGTATTTAATTATCAGTGCAGTATATATCTGATAATTAATAGCAAAAAACAATCTTAAGGATCTTAATTAGAGTGACAGAATTAAACTATTTGAAATGACTTTTTTAAACGGTTGCTAAAACTGCTGCCTGCAGTAATTAGCAGGTTAAACTCGAAGACGAGTAAACCGAAGGAGCTGGCCTCTGACCTGATGAACTTGACGGCCAGGCCGAGGTCAGCGATGCAGCAGGCGCCGTTCCTCTTCACCAGGATGTTTTTGCTCTTCAGGTCTCTGTGGGCGATGGCCGGTTTGCCCTGCGTGCCGAAGATCTCCGTGTGAAGGTGGCAGAGGCCGGAGACGGACGAGTACGCCAGTCTCAGCATGGCCCGGCTGTCCAGGGTGGTGCATTTGAGATAGTCGTACAGAGAGCCGTTCTCGTGGTAGTCAGTGATGAGGTAGAGCTGAGTCCACGAGCCTGTGCCTTTAATGTCGGCCGCTATGAACCCTGGAGAACGCAGGAGAGAGAGTTACAATTAGTGCACGAACCAGGCCGCGCTTAATGTAATAATTAATCTGATATCAGCTAATTAATTTGAAAGGATTGCTAATCAAGACGGTTCAATCGTGTAATTACCGTCTACATGTTCACCAGTGGGAGTAATTAAATAACGGTAGATAGGCTGCTAATGTAACTACATTTTTCAGTTGCGTGACAGCAGCTCTGCTGTTTTGAAAATAGCACTGCTACTAACAAACTAACAAAACAGTGGAATAGCATGAAAAGATGCAATACTGCTGCTTGTTGCATCACTTTGTATTGTGCGTGGAGCTTTACAGCCGAGTGATCAAACACACTCTCACTGAATGTCCTCAAGCAGCGATTCATGATAGCAAACTGATTTATTTTGGATGGTTCGTTTTAATGAACTAAACTCACTTTCATTTGAGTGATCACTCAAACGTGTTCCCAGAAGTCCCCATGTCTAAAATATTTAGTTAATTGAGTAGTTGACAAATAACATGGACATGTAGAGGTTTTAGTTTAACATTTACAAAGGTAATGTTTTAAACCACTTTTAATGAGTTTCTCTTTTTTTTTCTAGTTCTTTTAAACGGTCTTGCAGATTAACATAAATCATATAGTCTGAAGTAATATGAGCATATGAAACTGCATAATAATTAATAAGAAAAATGTAAAAAAATGTATATGTATATATATATATGATTTGTTCTGTGTGTGTGTGTGTGTTAAAAAAGATATTTAGAAATATAGCAATAAAACATTGTACTTATTTCATTTCCACTAAAAAGTTTTTTTTAATTAAATATAAATAAAAAATTCTCTCTCTCTCTCTCTAGACTTATATATTAAAAAAGATATTTAGAAATATAGGAATATTTAGAAATATAGGAATAAAACATCTAAACTTAATTTATTTCTAATTCTTATTTCATTCCACTAAAAAATATTTTTTTAATTAAATTAAACAGCAGGCGTTCTCTAACTTGATGAAAAGCTAATCATTTAATAAATCATAAATAATTTTTTTTTTAAACTGTTAAAATAAAACACTAAAAATAGTAAATATTTTATTTATTTACCTGCATGTCATGTGACCATTAACAGAACCATGCACATGCAAATGTGTTGCTAAATTATTGAAATATTATCTTGTCATTATCTTTGTCATGTCAAAGAGGTTTGACAGACAAAAATGTTTGGGAATCCCTGTTCTAGAAGAACAAAAAGATTACACAATTATTGCTTAAAAAATAGTCTTAATGTTTTTTTTTTGCCCATCCTCGACCTAAGCAGTAAACCTGACATTTTATTTTATTGAAAGACCTTTGTTAAATGACGTTAGAATATATATAGTGCAGTGGAGATCTTCAGCTATTTAAACAGCCTTTGTGTGAAACACTGACTCATATGGCCTCGTATTTTAAAAGAACAGCAATAAAAAATAATAAGTTCCTTTATTCACCCTAATTATACACATATTGCCCCCTTAATAGCTTCACTGAAATTCAATATTTTTATTAGTGAACCTAACTACATTTTCAAGAGGGTAGTTGAATAACTTTAAATCATGAGTTACTTTAGCTTGGCAAGCAGGACCTTCCCTAGTAATAGTCTGTATATTCCCTACATTAACAGTATAACAATAACATATGAATGTACTGGTGATTGTGTGTCTGAGAGAGAAATTCTCACCCAGTATATTCTCATGTCTCATGAGGACAGTCTGATATATCTCTGTCTCTCTGAACCAGCTGGCCTCCTCTGTGGTGAAAAAGACTTTCACAGCTACTTTCTCTCCCCTCCATCTCCCCATCCACACCTCTCCATAACGGCCCTTCCCGATCTGTGTCACCATCTGGATCTGCTTCGCTATAGTGCGCTGCACCTACAGACACAGACACACACATATACAGACAGAGAGATAGACGTTATTTTCTTTAGAATTACATGAAGTGATTCATCATACACAATAAGAGCAGTGACATGTATTAAGAAAATGGGATAAATAGGGTCCTATGAAATCTGTTTTTTTTTGTTGTTGTTTTTTTACATTTAATTTCCCCCCCCAAATTTTGTGCTTTTCACTGTAATTTTTCTGGATTTTGTTTTAATTGTTTAATTAATTTTTTTAAATAAAAAAGCATAATTAATTAATTTCATTCATAAAACATTTTAGTTTTATGGATAGTTCAACAATTTAATAACTTATTCAAATTGTAACTATAACAGGGTACTTCATTTCAGGACCCCTGAAATCGGTTTTAATTTTTTATTTTTTTCACAAATTCCACTGTAATTTTCTAGATTTTGTTTTGAATGGTAAATTTTAAGTAAATTTTAATAATAAAAGCATGTCTAATTACATTTTTTCAGAAATTCTGTAGTCTTTTCATTTAAATTTTTTCAATTCTGTCTTTTATCATTTAGTAAAAATCAAAAACAGGTAAAAAAAAAAAAAAAAGAAGAAAAAAAGAGTTGAAAAATTGTGATATTGTGTGATATTTCTTAAAAAATGTTTCATTAAATTTTATTATTATCATTATTAATATTATTAATATTATTACAGCTACTACTACTACTACTTTGAAGTCCATTTTGCTGCGTAACTGTAATACATTTCTTTCATAATTTCTTAAAATTAGACCAATTTTTTTATTTTGGTGGTAATAAAAGTATCACTTTTTATTTTTCCTCTTTCCTACTACTTGTTTCACTTCTGTTTCAGTTTTTATAACCATTTCTTACTATGTGTAAGTTGTTGTTGTTTTTAAAACGTGTGTTTGGCTCAGTGTTGATGTCTGTATTGGTTGTTTATTAAGTTTTAGTTTTATTTAATTTTAATTAATTTTAATTTTAGTTATTTTAGTACTTCATACTACATGTAAATGAAATAATATACATATTGAATTTATTTTTATATGTATGTATATGCATATGTGTGTGGCTGTACATACACACGTCGTTGTTTTTTGGTGTTTGGCTTAGTGTTATGTTAGAAGCATTATTATACTCATACCTTTTGTTGTTTTAATATTTTGAATTGTTTTTAGCTTTATTTATTTTTTTTGGTTTTCATTTAAATGTTTAGTTTTGAAATGTTGTATGCATTTGTCATTTTTATTTAATTTCTTTATTTTCTTAAATGTGTGTATATATATATATATATATATATAGTATTTACCGAGTTTTGACTTTTAATTTTAGTTACTTTTTCTTATTTGTAAGTCACTTTGGATAAAAGCGTCTACTAAATGACTAAAAGTAAAGTAAAAGTAAATACTTTGCTATGTGTATCTGACATTTTTAATTCCTCCACTCATTCACTCTGAGACACACTGACTTCATATTAAATAGTAGTCTTTTTGCAGTTTAATAATCCCAGACACTAGTTCATGTTGGCATTTGATTAATTATACAGCCCTACTTTTGATCTGTTCATCCAACATTCCATAACATTCCATGTTATACCATAAATTAAATTTTATGACTGGATTCTGTGTTTTCTGCATCACAGAATTCACAGGGCCCTGAGTGGATGGCGATTTCATGTGATCTGTGACTGTGGGCAGTGTGTGATTCTCACCAGCAGGGGGAGTCCTGACCCTGAGCCGGAGCTCTGGGACTGCTCTATGAGATCCCGCAGGGATTCTCCCGGAGGAATGAAGGTTTCGTCCGGATGCAGGCCGAGGCTGTAGCGCGGGGCTAACTCATGACGCTTATACCTGAAACACCACACAGACCACTTCAACACCAGACTAACATGACCAGAAGTCCACACAAACACAACCTGGGGATTTACATGATAAAAATTAATATGTTTATAGAACGTTGAAAAAAGCACAAATGTCAGGCCAAGTCAAAACTTCTCCAGGGACCCAAAACACCCTCAGACCCCAGAGGTTTAAAGATATGTACTGTAATTGAAATCTACAGGTGCAAATAGATGAAGTACAATAAATTAACACTTAAAAGTGTATTTTGCACATTTTCTTTCCATTAGACTAAAAACGTTAAGAAAAACCAAATAGCTCAAAATCTCAAAACTGAACAATGCATGAAAAAAAACAATATTTTTGCTTGTAGTGTCTTGCTTTAAAGGGATAGTTCACCCAAAAATCAATCAGGGGTGCGTTTCCCAAAAGCAACGATGGTCGCAAGTTCCGTCGTTACCAATAGAGTTCAATAGGACTTACCACCATAGTTCGCTAACGATGCTTTTGGGAAACGCACCCCAGGCTTGTAACAACTTGAGGTGAGTAAATGGTTTTTGGGTGAACTATCCATTTAATTAGCTTCATTTAAGAAAAAAACTAAGTCTCTATTTGTGTTGGTAACTTACTCACCTGAAGTAACAGAAGATGATGATGAAGGTGAGGATGAAGCTACAGACGGTCACTGAGATGAGCAGAGCGATATGATGAATGTCTCCCACCACGTAACCTGCACACACACATAAATTATTACACGTCAAAGAGTTAACGTGAATACATAACTCTTACATCATGCTCTATAAACACTTCCTTCAGGTGTGTGTGTGTGTGTGTGTGTGTGTGTGTGTGTGTGTGTGTGATGCTGAAACCAGAGCTACAGCACAGGTGTGGGGGTGTGAACACACAGGTGTGTGTGTGTGTGTGTGTGACGGACAGAGAGGCTTCTATTCTGCTTTGTTGATTGATGGGAGTTGTTCATGACAGCCAAAATAAACCCTACAGGTGTGTGAGAGTTTCTGACCTACATATACTTTTGGGAAAAAATCTGACATTTTTTCCTAGGAATGTTGCCCAAAGGAAAATACTAAGGAGGTTAAATAATAATTTTTTTTATTCACTTCATTAAGAGTTCGAGTTAGTTTATAGTAATCATTATTATATTATATATTAATATACTATTTTGTTACTATTATTTTTAGTAATTTTTTTGTGTTTTTTTTATTACTTATTTGTTTGTTTGTTTGTTTGTTTGTTTATTATTTAGGCATAATTTACTTTAAGCCTTTGTTTTTACTTATTTCCACTTAGTAATTTTTGTACTTCAACTTTAACTTAAGTTCATTCATAATTTTTAATTTAGTTTAAATTTTTCATCAGCTTTATTTCAACTAACAAAAATATGTTTCATAATTTCAGTTCACAAAAATAACTCTGCTGCCAAGGCTTTGTTATGCAGTTTCTAAGGTATCTTGAGTGGATATTAGCACATTGCTTTGCAGTTGCAATGGCGTACTGGGTGTTGCAATTTAGTTGCTAAGGTGTTTTGAGTGGTTGTAAGAATGTTGTGATGCTGAGAGTTTTTTAGCATCTTGCTATGTTTGTGCTAAACTGTTCAACTTAGAGTTAGAAGTTAAAATCACCAACCCTAATTATTAACAATAGTAATAATGATGCTTACCTATACAAACACTACTAAACAGCTTTACATTTTAGGCATTTTAAATGAATCTGTGATTAGACTGGCAGATACAGTAAGTGTGTGTGTGGTTGTGTGGTTGTGTGTGTGTGTGTGTGTGTGTGTGTGGTTGTGGGTGTACTCACTGGGTGTTCGTAGAGGAGGCAGTGTTGGATGTAGGTCTCTGTTACAGTAGTCCTGATCTATGCAGCACTCGAGTGCTCGCCGCTGTTTAGAGTTCCCCGTGTCCTAAACACACAAACACACACTATATTAACACATAAAGTCTCTCAGGTGGTCAGTAACACAATGACATACTGAAACACTATGTGCAACTCATATAATTTTTGGAATGTGACATATTGCAAGTGAAAAAAATCACTATTTGGTCAATGTTCGCTGTTTCTAAGCCAATGTTCAGCATGAGATAATGCTGACGTAGGAGCAGGACTTAAATTGAGTGAGTAAAAATAAGTTATGATATTATTCGATAATATCATCTTTCACTGTCCACTTGGCTTTGGCAGAAAAAAATATAACATTTTAATAAATCAGATTTTTATTTTTTCACAATAAGACCAGAGACATCTATTAAGAATGTAAATAGGATTGATTTTGGGGTTATGTTTTAATACAGAGGAGTGTAAAGTTCACTTAAAATTTGACTATAAACTACTTTTGTGGTGATTTTTGGAGCTTGGCAGTATAAATTGTCATTCATTTTCATAAAATGAAAAAAAAGCAGCTGCTAAACTGACAAACTATCTTCATTTGTTTCGCACAGAAAGAAAATCATGGAATGGCATGAGTATGGGAGCTTGTTTCCACTGCAGAATTAAGCCTCTTATGCTCATCAAGGCTGATGAGCATTAGAATGTTGTGAAAAAGTTCATTTTTTCTTGTAAGTTATTTCAAAAAGTGTAACTTTCAAATATTTTAGACTCATTGCATGTAAAGTAAAACATTTCAAAAGTTTTTTTGTTTTAATTTTGATGATTAGAGCTTACAGCTCATGAAAGTCAAAAATCAGTATCTCAAAATATTAGAATATTTACATTTGAGTTTCAATTAATGACCATCCCTACAGTATAAATTCCGGGTATCTCTTGTTCTTTGAAACCACAATAATGGAGAAGACTGCTGACTTGGCAATGATCCAGAAGACGAACACTGACGCCCTCCACAAAGAGGGTAAATCACACAGGGTCATTACTGAAAGGTGTGGCTGTTTACAGAGTGCTGTATCAAAGCATATTAAATGCAAAGTTGACTGGAAGGAAGAATTTGGGTAGGAAAAAGTGCACAAGCAACAGGGATGACTGCAAGCTTGAGAATACTGTCAAGCAAAGCTGATTCAAACACTTGGGAGAGCTTCACAAGGAGTGGACTGAAGCTGGAGTCAGTGCATCAAGAGTCACCACGCTCAGACATCTTCAAGAAAAGGGCTACCAAGCCACTTCTGAACCAGAGACAACGTCAGAAGCATCTCCTGGGCTGTGGAGAAAAAGAACTGGACTGTTGCTCAGTGGTCCAAAGTCCTCTTTTCAGATGAAAGTAAATTTTGCATTTCATTTGTAAATCAAGGTCCCAGAGTCTGGAGGAAGACTGGAGAGGCTTTTAGAATCATGTTGCTTGAAGTCCAGTGTGAAGTTTCCACAGTCAGTGATGATTTGGGCTGCCATGTCATCTGCTGGTGTTGGTCCACTGTGTTTTCTGAAGTCCACAGTCAACGCAGCCATCTACCAGGAAATTTTAGAGCACTTCATGCTTCCTTCTGCTGACAAGCTTTATGGAGATGCTGATTTCATTTTCCAGCAGGACTTGGCACCTGCCCACACTGCCAAAGGTACCAAAAGCTGGTTCAATGACCATGGTGTTACTGTGCTTGATTGGCCAGCAAACTCGCCTGACCTAAGGCCCATTGAGAATCTACGGGGTACTGTCAAGAGGAAGATGAGAGACACCAGACCCAACAATGCAGATGACCTGAAGGCCGCTATCAAAGCAACCTGGGCTTCCATACCACCTCAGCAGTGCCACAAACTGATCACCTCCATGCCATGCCGAATTGAGGCAGTAATTAAAGCAAAAGGAGCCCCTACCAAGTATTGAGTACATATACAGTAAATGAACATACTTTCCAGAAGGCCAACAATTCACTAAAAATGTTTTTTTATTGGTCTTAAGTATTCTAATTTGTTGAGATAGTGAATTGGTGGGTTTTTGTTAAATGTGAGCCTAAATCATCACAATTAAAAAAACCAAAGACTTAAACTACTTCAGTCTGTGTGCAATGAATTTATTTAATACACGAGTTTCACAATTTGAGTTGAATTACTGAAATAAATTAACTTTTCCACGACATTCTAATTTATTGAGATGCAACTGTATAGAAAGTCTGAAATATTATTACAATTTAAAATAATTGCTTTTCTATTTGGATAAAATTTATAATGTAATTTATTTCTGTGATGCAAAGCTGAATTTTCAGCGCCATTACTCCAGTCTTCAGTGTCATTTCTGATTATTACCAGTGTTGAAAACAGTTGTGCTGCTTCATATTGTTGTGGAAACCTTATTTGTTGACTCTTTGATTAATATAAAATTCAAAAGAACAACATTTATTTACAGTAGAAATCTTCTGAAACATACTATAAATGGCTTCACTGTCACTTTTCATCAATTTAATGCATCCTTGCTGAATAAAATGATAAATCTTACTGACCTCAAACTTCTGAACAGTAGTGTAATTGCGAATTAATGTGTCACAATTCTGACTTTATTTCCAGCAATTTTGAGTTAAAATTGTAGAGTGGCATACAAGTAAGAATTGTAAAAGATAAAGGAGCAGCACATGAGTATTTAACGAGGTGTTTAATTCACAGTGAGTTACGTAAGGCATTTGTTTCGTCTGTGCTTGAGGACTGATGCACTAACACGGCAGTGGTTTATTTTGGAAATTAGAGCAGTTTATGACTCACTCGGCACTGAAACTCTGATCCGACCAGACCCAGACAGCCTGACGTCACCACAGCCGTTCCACCCTCTTCCTCTACCATGGTGAAGCAGTAACCGTCCGTCCTGAACACACAACACGCATGTAATACGGTGTACAGTATGTGTGCAAGAGTACAGAAGTGAGGATGTGTCTTAATACCTGCATGTGTTATTAGTGGAGTCGTCCGGACAGTGATGGTAACAGTAACACCACAGGAAGCGCTGAGGTAGAGCCGGCGCATCACTTCCAGTCTCCCGACGTTCTTCCACCTTCCCAGAATTCCTCAGCAGCATGGTGTCCAGAACGTTAGCTGGAGAGGAAGAGAAAGAGGAAATGGGTCAGTTATCATCCTGTAGTATCTGTCAGAAACTCAAAAATGTGCTTTAGTTCATTCCTTCTCGTTTACAGAGCAAAAACAACAGTGAGAGACCGAACTGAATAATTACTTCAGATTTCCCGACTCTCAGGATCAAAACACACAGCTTTGAAGTATGAAATTTATGGCACCTGGGGAAATATGGCTGCAAATATCACATCATTCTCACTCTTTCATCTTCAAATATCTGCAGAGAAAAAAACGTCCCGAGATATTTTATAAATTAAACAAAAAGATGGAAATGAAGTTTGGACAGTCTGTCTCTTGCTTTGGAGCGATATGAAGAGTTTATTTGAGAAGTTAGTCTGAAGAAGGGATCTGAATGGATGCTGAACTTGTGAGCAAGGTCAGACGGACATCAAGGATTGACTCACTTAAAGTAATACTGTTTTGTTTAAAACATTTTTTAATGAAAAAAGTTTAATCAAACAATCGAGATTCTATCGAGAATTATACAAATATACAAATGGTTATTACACCACAGTATTCGATAACAATATTCATTAAAACAATTAAAAAACAATCACACAGCCCTAATTTAAGAAAACTTCTCATGGTTCTCAAGGTTTCTGAATACTAAAAAGGAACTGTAGAATTAATTAGGCAAGGTTATTATTATTTTGTAACACACTAAATGTTAACTATTTGTATGTATGTACAGGTATGTATGTGTATTTATATATACATATATGTATATACTGTATATACATACATATATATATATATATATATATATATATATATATATATATATATATACACATGACCCTGGACCACAGACCAACCAACCAGTCATAAGGGTCAATTTTTCGAAATTGAGATTTATACATCATCTAAAAGCTGAATAAATAAACTTTCCATTGATGAATGGTAAAAAAAATCAAAATATTGAGAAAGTCACCTTTAAAGTTGTCCAAATGAAGTTCTTAGCAATGGATATTACTAATCAAAAATTAAGTTTTGATATATTTATGGTAGGAAATTTACAAAATATCTTCATGGAACATGATCTTTACTTAATATCCTAATGATTTTAGGCATAAAAGTAAAATCTATAATTTTGACCCATACAAATGTATTTTTGGCTAATATATATACATATATATATATATATATATATATATATATATATTAGGGGTGTCCCTGACTAAGGATTTTCATAGTCAAATCAGAATTTTCGAATCTTGCCGATAGTCTACTGATAGTCGAATCATATGTTTGGGGGCGGGGCAAAATACATTTCCAAGGGTCAAGTCAGACATTCGAACGTCATTATGACGTTAACACACAGTAAAAATGTGTAACTGACGCCTCGCGGGTACAAAAATAATGTTTTATGTTTTGATTAAAAGATTTTAAACGTCAGAGAAACCCTAAGAATTCACAACATTTTCTACAATAGTGCTCTCATTATTACATTATGTATATAACAGGAGTTATTAATGTTCTGCATTTTCGTTTTGAGCTGCGCGCGCTGAAGATGGCCAGTAGAATAAAGCATTTGATAGCAGGTTTTTAAACCAATGGGATTTAACTCATCATTTATCTCATATAGAATATGCTTCGTTATTTATACAACATAATGTTATGACTTATAGGCTATCTGCACAAAATACCCCGAATGAATGAATGCACATCAACGTGTCTGCGTGGCTCTGAATTAACTCCTTTTATGGACGCGTTCTTCACTCAACAATGTGCAGAGACACAGCAACTAAACTCAAAAAATTCACGGCGCTTTATTATTAGAGTGCTTTCATTATAATGTTATGTATATGACAGTCAGTCATAGTTATTATTCTGCATTATTGTTTGTCCTGCTCGCGCTGCAGAGATAGGCTAATCACAGTAGAACTACAATGAAGCGAGATAAATATACGAGATAAATAATATATATACGATATATATGTATAAACCAGCTGAAATGTTTTGAAATCACTTGTACCCTACCTGATCGAAAAAATTCAGGTCGCTAAAGTCTTGTTAAAGATTTAAATCCCTGCCGCCAAGATGCGCCTCTGTCAGTCACGGATTATGGAAAGTGAAACTTAAAGGGATAGTTCACCCGAAAATGAAAATTCTGTCATAATTTACTCACCCTCAAGTAGTTCCAAACTTGTATGAATTTCTTTGTTCTGCCCCACACAAATAGGAAGATATTTTGAAGAAAGTTTGTAACCATGCTGTTTTGGGGCACCATTGACTTCTATAGTAGGAAAAAAAAAATATTATGGAAGTCAATGGTGCCCCAGAACTGCTCTGTTTCCCACACTCTTCAGAATATCTTCCATTGTGTTCAGCAGAACAAAGACATTCATACAGGTTTGGAACTACTTGAGGGTGAGTAAATGATGACAGAATTTTCATTTTTGGGTGAACTATCCCTTTAAATCTATAGGGGTTGTTGGATTTATTCACGCACATTAAAATATTTATTTAAAGCTTCTTTCTTTTCAGATTCTTATTTACTTACATTATCTTAATAGGCTGTATATTAACTTATTGGGAGAAAACCGGTAGTTCTATGTAAAATCAGACATTTGAGCACCCCCATATAGACAAAATGGCATGATCATAACACCCCGGGAATATTCAACTGTGAGACTGGGAGTCGAATCAGGCTCCTCCTATCGAAGCATCGAATTGTCGACTATTCGGGGTCACCCCTATATATATATATATACACACACATACACATACATATACATACATACATACACACACACACACAAACAAACATTTAGTCATTTAGCAGACGCTTTTATCCAAAGCGACTTACAAATGAGGACAATAGAAGCAATCAAAACCAACAAAAGAGCAACAATATGCAAGTGCTATGACAAGTCTCAGTTAGCCTAACGCAGTATGTATTATATATTTTACTTTTTTTAAATGAAAATTTGTGTTTGTGTGTATATACACATTTTAAATATAAAGAAATAAAATATAATTGATAATATATTATATATAAATATATATAAAGAAATAAAGAAATAATAAATATATATTTAAAAAATTATTTTATTTTATTATGTCGTTTTGATGCTATGAAAATGTGCATACACACACAAACACAAATACATACATAATTTTTATGGCAAAAATAAACTAAAACTAAAACTAAAATAAAAATAATAATAATAATAATAATAATAATAATAATAATATCCATAAATTATTAGCGTTGGTTATTTTGGCTGCATGACTGAATATTAAATATTTTAAGTTCAAATTTGTTGGAAAACTTAAACTTAAATTAGAACAAACTGAAAAATTAACACAACAAATCCACTGTATACATTATAACCTTGCTGAGAGCACAACTGTGCTTTTGTGTCCATGAGCGAGACACTTAACCTCAGGTTACTGCTGCTGTAATTAGTGCATGCTAAGTCACTCGGTGTGAAAAGTAAGTAACACAGAGTTATGATACAGGGCTGTAAAGTTGATGTGTGTGTTTTCCTCTCTTACAAGAGCTTGTGCATATGACCGAACACACACACAGTTTTAGACGGTCACAAAGGTGCTTATAGAAGCTGACCAAACACCCTTCAGTCAAAATAACTCCACATCTGTGAGCTGTTAAAGACAGAGAGGGGGTGCTGAGGAATGCTGTATATAATTTTGACATCAAGGCATAAAATAAAGATGCTTATTTCACGGCTCTCTGGAAAACTTTTTCTGATTAGTCGATTGTGGCTTTCAGTGGTCAAATAATCTTGTATATAATATTAATAATCCCGTTTATATACAGTAAAAATTAGACTCCATGTAATACACATTTTGCATATATGTATATTAACTAATAACTAATGACTATTAATAATAAATAGCAGTAAATGCAATACAAACAAATCAATTTATAACATAGTTAAGAAACTATATGCAAAGTTTGGTTCACAAATGATAAGTGGAAACTCATTTAAACACATTAAGACAGGCAATGCTAAATCTTAAGCGCGCTAGTGAGCATGCAAAAATAATAATAATAAAAAAAATGAAACCAAATAAAATGAACGTCTTCTTTTATAAGAAATCTTTTATTAACATCTTTTATAGTTTTTACACTGTGATGATATTAGTGTTTCAAAGGACATTAATAAAAATAAATAATATATATTAAATATATTAATTATATTAAATGTTGTCATATATATTTTTTTCCACTGATGTTTATGTATTTGTTTTAATATTATATTCCTGTTATATTACTTATGTAAAATTACTGATGTAATAAATCCAAATAAATAATATCATTATGAATATTATTTTTCAATTATCTTATTATTTATCTTTATTTAAAGGGACAGTTCACCAAAAAACAATTGTTATTATTGAATAAAATTTCAATATATAATATAATATAATATAATAAAAATAAAACATTTGAAGAAAATTTTTAAAACTCAAATTTAAGTTTAAAAACTCAAAACTATATTTCATGTCTATAATGAACAGTCGTGTAGCAAAAGTCACGTTGGGGTCCTGTTCACCCTGTCTGGGTTTATTTTTGTGATAATGACCACCTGACAGCACATTATGTTATATTGAGTACCTTAAAGTCAACTTGAGTAGGCTCTCTCTCTTTCAGCAAACTATTCTTGTCTTTCACTCTCTGTTACAAACCCTATCACTAGTCTAAACTCACTAATGCACTGCTTATATTACAGAGCCGAACACAGCTCTGCTTTAGTCTGGATAAAGAATGGAGGCAAGTCTGTGTGTGTCTGAAAGCATCCTAGCACGTCTAACACACATAATTAAGGGACGACTTTAATCCTACAAAGTACAGACACACTTACACAGACCTGTGAGTGTATACAGTAAGACTCATTCATGTGAGGGACGTCAGGGGCCCCGTGACATAAACACTCACTTTTTCACACACACACCGTGAGGGTGATGCACTGCTTAATATCTCATCCCATCCCTGCCTGATCCATTCATTTCACATATGCACACTTTATGAAACACACACACATAAACGCAGACGGATTTTGGCCCTCGCTTGCATAGTTAAGAAAGCCCTGTGAAAACAGTCGTAAACACAGTCACCGCTGTGAGACGTAACATATAAACAGAACAGCTCATTTATAACCATTAACCCGAGAGTGTTCAGCTTACAGTGACGCACAACTTATACGGTCAACATTGTGCAGCAGATCCAGCTTTTAGTTTGTTTGGTCTTTGCTGGAATATTTATCGATTTCACACATTTTCTTCACACAACTACTTGTACTAAAAACCTTGATATTAATTTAGTAACACTTTACAAAAAGGTCTCACTTGTTAACATTTGTTAATGTGTTAGCTAAAATAAAATAAAATACAATAAATCTCTCATTTGATCAAAGAATGTTAACAACTTTTGATTTTAAAAATTTACTATTAAATGCTGAAATGAACATTAAAAAAAGCTTATTAGTTACTATTATTATTATTGTAGAAATTAACTCATTTTAACTAATGCAGTTCCTATGGGCTGACTTCTAAAATGTGAATCTCATATTATCAAATAAAATAAAATTTGTTTAAGGAATGTTAACAACTTTTTATTTTAAAAATGTATTATTAAATGTTCAAATTAATATTATCAAAGATAATTAAATAGAAGTATTGTTCAACGTTAGTTCATTTTAACTAATGTGATTAACTAATTTTAGTCTTAGAAATGTGAAGCTATAGGTATATCAATAAAATAATAAAATAAAATAAAATTAAATTAAATTTAAAAAATAAATAATATACATTTGTTAATTTGTAAACAGATACAACTTTTGATTTTAAAAATTTAAAAACATGTTTAAAAATGTTAAAGTTAACATTAACTATTAAATACTGAGAAGTATTGTTCATTGTTAGTTTATTTTTAATTAATGTAGTTAACTAATTTTAATTAATGTAACCTTCCCATAAAGTGTTACCAATAAATGTGTTTTACTATAAATGCACCGATCCCAGCGGCTGACAGAAATAAACTAGTGTGTCACTCACGGCTGTTTTTGGCTCTGTTCATAAAAACGTAAGCGGTGTGAATCTGGCACTGCAGATACGCAATCCTTCGTTTCTCACCCACGTCATTCTCCATCTGGCTGTCAGAGCACTAATGCTGCACACTGTGTAGTAAGTCATTTACATAATGTAAACAATGACTCGCCAACTATTTGACTACTTTTCTGGATGACTAGTCAATTAGTAAAAATGAGTAGTTGTGTAAGCACTACTGAAAACAAATCTGAACTGAACATACAGCAATTATACTCAACAGACTATTTATTCCATTTAAAACTCACAGTAGAGAAGCAGTATGCCATGTTACGGTCAAAGAAAGATATGAAATATATCACATATACGTTTCAACTAAATGTATGTGTTGACTGAATAATACCATGAGTCTTTGTCTTTTTTATGAAACAGACGTTCTTAATGGCAACAGAAAAATACAGAATAAGAGTTCTTAAAGTTGTAAAAAGAATGAGAAAAAAAAATGGGTTATGTTTGAGAATTTATAATATTATTTATAATAAAGGCTTGTTTATACTTTATATATTAAACAAATATAAAGTAAATGAAAAATACACACACACACACGTATATTAGGGGTGTGCAGCGGAGCCATTATTTGTATCTGTATCTGTATTCGGATAGATCCGGAAGTGGGTGTGGCTTAAACCGGAAGCTCATCAAATTACATGAAAATACCATTTTAAATTCAAATCTGTTGGATTCGTAGTTTTCATTTAACAAATATGTCTTGTATAACTAAAGAAAGTATTATTTTTTATTAAAATTATAACTGTAAGTATCTTCTATTTAAAACTTTATCAAAAAAGAAAAATAACTTTATTCTTCTTATTTTCCAGTGAATCTTTGTGTACAAATTTGACAAGAGACAAGCATCCACAATCTTAAATAAGAGCACTAGTAGAAAAAAAAAGAAACAGAAATGGAAAGAAAGTGTTCAGTAGCCTATCATAGCAGAATGATAATAAAGCTCGCTGTTAAGTAACTTAGACACTCATGTGTTTGCGGGAGTCTGTGATCATTTATGAGTGAGTTTTATGTAAATAGATGCTGTAAATCACTTGGACCCTCCAAAAGCCTTGATCAAAACATTGCTTTTCTTCTGTCTTGTATAACTAAATGTAATGCCATACACGAAAAGGGCTAATGTAATGCGTTTTTTACAGTTGGATTTCAAAAAAGGTTTGAAGTTAGGACCGTTTTTAGGATATTTTGTCGAGTTGATAGTAACTCCAGACAAAGCTCTGATTTCTGAGAGACGCGCATAGACCTAACACGGCTATTGATCTGAGCTCATTTCATTCATATAGGCTATATTTACACTCATTCATTTTACACATCCAGGCCCATAGCCAGCTATGAGTCCAGACCTCTGTAAATGTTTCATGTTCAAAAATAAAATTTGAAAACATATGAAAAATTCTTTAAAATAATGTCGCTGAATAAATCATGTGACTGACTCGCAGCAGCTGCGAAACGCAGGAGTGAAGGAGCTTGGCGCAAGTGCAGCCTTCGCTCCGCTCCGCCCCGCCATGTTGCCAGATCTAGTTATTATAAGAGTCGCTGGACTTGTTTTAATAGTTAAATGTAACAGAGTTAATAAAGTAATTAGGACATTAATAAAGTGGGAAGACGAAAGTTAAGGTTAGAGATTCTGTATCCTATTTGGAAAATACACGATTTAAACTTATTTTGGTGCATTTTTCAGGGGATTGGTTGTGTTTGTTTTTTGTAGCAATATCTGGCAACACTGCTTCACGCCACTGACAGGCAGCATTCAAAAAAGGAGCGTGCGGATAGTTTATTGCTGAGGAGACCACATTCGTTAGACAAACGCAATGATCACTATGATATTATCTGTACGAAACTGTGTCAAATGCTATCAAAGCAGTACTAGCCATTATTATTGCACAAATCTTAACAACTGCAGACCTCACTAATGTAGTACTGTTCCAGCAAACATGTGATTGTGTCTGCCGAATATTTTTTTTCTGTTATTTGGATAAATTCGTTATTCGTTTTGAAGCCATTATCCGTGCCTTTCCGAATAAGGTATTCGACTTCAGGCACATCCCTAACGTATATATATTATACGAGTGTATATATATATATATATACACACACTGAACAAAATTATAAATGCAACACTTTTGTTTTTGCCCCCATTTTTCATGAGCTGAACTCAAAGATCTGACTTTTTCTATGTACACAAAAGGCCTATTTCTCTCAAACATTGTTCACAAATCTGTCTAAATCTGTGTTAGTGAGCACTTCTCCTTTGCCGAGATAATCCATCCACCTCACAGGTGTGGCATATCAAGATGCTGATTAGACAGCATGATTATTGCACAGGTGTACCTTAGGCTGGCCACAATAAAAGGCCACTCTAAAATGTGCATTTTTACTGTTTTGGGTGGGTCGGGGGGGGTCCGAAAACCAGTCAGTATCTGGTGTGACCACCATTTGCCTCACGCAGTGCAACACATCTCCGTCGCATAGAGTTGATCAGGTTGTTGATTGTCTGTGGAATGTTGGTCCACTCCTCTTCATTGTCTGTCCGAAGTTGCTGGATATTGGCAGGAACTGGAACACGCTGTCGTATACGCCGATCCAGAGCATCCCAAACATACTCGATGGGTGACATGTCCGGTGAGTATGCTGGCCGTGCAAGAACTGGGATGTTTTCAGCTTCCAGGAATTGTGTACAGATCCTGCAACATGGGGCCGTGCATTATCATGCTGCAACATGAGGTGATGGTCATGGATGAATGGCACAACAATGGGCCTCAGGATCTCGTCACGGTATCTCTGTGCATTCAAAATGCCATCAATAAAATGCACCTGTGTTCGCTGTCCATAACATACGCTTGCCCATACCATAACCCCACTGCCACCATGGGCCACTCGATCCACAACATTGACATCAGCAAACCGCTCACCCATACGATGCCATACACGCTGTCTGCCATCTGCCCTATACAGTGAAAACCGGGATTCATCCGTGAAGAGAACACCTCTCTCCAAAGTGCCAGACGCCATCAAACGTGAACATTTGCCCATTCAAGTCGGTTATGACGACGAACTGCAGTCAGGTCGAGACCCCGATGAGGACGACGAGCATGCAGATGAGCTTCCCTGAGACGTTTTCTGACAGTTTGTGCAGAAATTCTTTGGTTATGCAAACCGATTGTTGCAGTAGCTGTCAGGGTGGCTGGTCTCAGACGATCTTGGAGGTGAAGATGCTGGATGTGGAGGTCCTGGGATGGTGTGGTTACACGTGGTCTGCGGTTGTGAGGTGGTTGGATGCACTGCCAAATTCTCTGAAATGCCTTTGGAGATGGCTTATGGTAGAGAAATGAACATTCAATTCACGGGCAACAGCTCTGGTGGACATTCCTGCAGTCAGCATGCCAATTGCATGCTCCCTCAAAACTTGCGACATCTGTGGCATTGTGCTGTGTGATAAAACTGCACATTTTAGAGTGGCCTTTTATTGTGGCCAGCCTAAGGCACACCTGTACAATAATCATGCTGTCTAATCAGCATCTTGATATGCCACACCTGTGAGGTGGATGGATTATCTCGGCAAAGGAGAAGTGCTCACTAACACAGATTTAGACAGATTTGTGAACAATATTTGAGAGAAATAGGCCTTTTGTGTACATAGAAAAAGTCTTAGATCTTTGAGTTCAGCTCATGAAAAATGGGGGAAAAAACAAAAGTGTTGTGTTTATAATTTTGTTTAGTGTATATATATATACACTAGGGATGCACGATATTGGATTTTGCCGATATCCAATATGCCGATAATTTTCAACTCATTTTGCCCGCTATCCAATGCCGATACCGATATATAATTTTTTTTTAAATTTTGGTTAGTTTTTAACAAAAATGTATTTGTTAGAATTAAATAAACAATTATAAAGTTCTTTTATAATGACAGTACATTGAAGATTTGAAAATAACTATAAATAAACTATATATTAATCACTGCATTTTTTTTAATCAGAAATATGCAGTGGTAACCTTAACATTTTATTTTATGATTTAACATTTGTAAATGGTCTAAATCAAAAGAGTTGTAAAAATTCTGAAAATCTTTTAGAGCTCATAATTTGTTTAAAAATATAACATATTATACATTAATTAATAAATCAGTGTATATAAAATTATTTAATTTAAGTGTCATGTTTGTGATTTTTTTTTTTTTTTTTGTACATGTAAGCTATAGATTCTGACCTTTAAATCAAAACATACTCATGATTTTATGGCATCAATTACAGCTTTATTTAATCAGAAACAAAGTCTAAATATTATCTGTGTATTTTGCTTTTATTTTATTAGAAGTAGGCCAACAGCGCTCCCTACGGAATTAAAACTACTTACTGAGCGGCCATTAGGACCCGGGGGAGGCTGCCGCTGCTGCCGCTGCACGTTCTATTACTGTTGACACTATCGCACACCGAACACGTCATTCTATACGTGCATTCTCAGTTTAAATGCAGCGATCCAAAACAGTGAATCTAATCATCATTCAGGCAAAACTTTGCTTCAAGAATGAGCCACAACGCTGACATGATCTAATCGCACTGTTGACGTGATCTAATCGCTAGCACACACACACACACACACACACACACACACACACACACACACACACACACACCCTGAGCACATGTTAGTTAATGTATTCCTCTTATCTGCAAGACATATTGGTATAATTTTTCATATCGGGCCGATGCCGATATTTAAATTTAAAGCCATTATCGGCCGATTCCGATATTGGTCTGATAATATGGTGCATCCCTAAATGTGACCCTGGACCACAAAACCAGTCATGAGGGTCAAAATTGAGATTTACACATCATCTGAATAAATAAGCTATCCATTGATGTATGGTTTGTTAGGATAGGACAATATTTGGTTGAGATACAACTATTTGAAAATCTGAGGGTGCAAAAAAAATCAAAATACTGAGAAAATCGCCTTTAAAGTTGTCCAAATGAAGTTCTTAGCAATGCATATTACTAACCAAAAATTGAGTTTTAACATATTTACGGTAGGAAATTTACAAAATATCTTAATGGAACATAATCTTTACTTAATATCCTAATGACTTTTGGCATAAAAGAAAAATTGATCATTTTGACCCATACAATGTATTTTTGCCTATTGCTACAAATATACCTCAGCGACTTAAGACTGGTTTTGTGGTCCAGGGTCACAAATATACATATACATACATATATATATATATATATATATATATATATATATATAGCGTCACAGAGACTCAAATGCCTCGATTCACATCTACAAATGCATAGTTATATTTATTTCAGGATTAAATGCATTTTAGATCAGCCTATAGTAATTAGAATTAGCTTAATTAAATAACAATAGAAGTCAACGGCGTGTCCCCAATTACACAGCAAGGTACGCATGTGAGTGTGTGTGTTTTCTAGTGGTTAAACAGATCGCTGTTGATTCGTGATCCGTACGGACCAAGCCCCACGGTTCGGCATGCATGTGATCCGCGGATTAATTGCAAAATTTAACAATAATAGAGTGAAAGTTTTTCATTTGTACGTGTTTGCACACGCAAGCGATTTTAAAGCCACAGAAAAGGCGCAAGGGAACTCGATTTGTTACTCGCGCATTGTTTTCTATGTTTACAGTCGCACACACACGAAGCGCACACACATAGAGAGAGGCGCATTTCAGACTGCGCACGAATACCGAACTGAATACTCTTTCCTACCTCCTTCACTCCTTGCCTTTGAACAGACACATATACACATAAAATCATGACAAAAAACCTATCTCGACAATCATTCTTGTAAACGCAGTCGGTTATGTCTTAAGTGAACGAGAACAGCTGAGAAAGAAATCGGATGTGTATCATTACATTGGATCTGTGCATCAGGTCTTAAAGGGGCAGCAGCCTATAATTACCTGCTGCTGTCATTATCCTCATAAAACAACAAAACACATTTTTTGACAAAGATTAATCTATACTTCTTAGAACTTTCTTAGGCTAGTCATTTTTGCTGTGGTATTGAAGAAGTGCTTAGCTTTAAATAATAAATGGAAAGCAAAGTTACATTTAAATATTTAAAAAAAAATTTTTTTTTTGCTGATCCAAAAAACGATCCGATCCATGGCTCAAAAACCGTAATATGATCCGAACCGTGAGATTTGTGATCCGTTAAACCATTAGTGTTTTCACACACACACACACACACACACACACACACACACACACACACAACCAGAAAGAGCTTTAAACTTTAACCCCAAAATCCAACCACATAAGTATGTCACAATCAAACCTTACACACCTGTCAATCAAAACCCAGAGCCATCAATCAAACCCACAGGGGTCTGGAGATAATAAGTGTACACGAATGAAAGGAAAAAAGATCAATACAACAGATGCAAGAAAGTGAAACTGCTATGGGAAGAAGAAAAGATAAGACCGGATAATAGATGGAGAACAGACAAAAGAGAGCTACAACTGTGTCTTTATCTGCTGGGCTTTGTCAAGCAAGACCG
>JAFVLL020009597.1:0-18215 GCA_021397915.2 Tor tambroides | reverse complement strand
ATAAACCTTTTTTTTTTTTTTTTGTGGCTGTTCACATTGTCATTTTTTAATGCGGCCAATATCAGATTCCAGTGTGAACTGATCATGGTCCTGAACTGACCTGCATGCACAAAATATCCAAAACAAAACAGCAAGAAGTGTGGTTTTACAGAAGTAAACATGGAGGCCACTGAAGTATGCATTTAAGTATGCTGATGTGCCTTGGAAGCCAGTGAAATCGTGAGCAGGCGATAAGGAGGATGAAGATGAAGAGAAAGAGAGCAAGTTTTAAAATATAGATAATAAATTTAGCTTGTATAGAGCTGTTACTATAATAAACCGTATTCTATTATAGTCTCTCCACTGACTACCATTATATAAAATCTTTTCACTCCTGTAATAATTTATGACAAATGTTGATCTAGAGTGATGTAAAAGTCAAAAATATTCTGATATGTCTGTTCAGACTGTGGTCACATTGCAAGACATCAGAGCTGTATCAGATTTAGGACCACATACGAAGTGGCCCAAATCAGAATCGAAAAAATCTTATTGAGCTGAACTGAACTGAATCAACACTGGACTAGAGCTGAATGATGACTCTATTGTCTAAAAACAGCTGCTTTATAGCAGAATTAGGATTTTTTGAAGTTTGCATCATTTGTTTGTTACTTTCTGATTTGCAACAATCTCTATTGTATGAAGCGCTATACATAAAAATAAAAGGTGACTTGACTATTATCATTTTGCATGATATTTGGTTAAATTGATTCATAAGCAAACAAATGTACTGCAACTTATTTCTAGTTCCTGTGCAGAGAGGACAAATTATGTCACTGCGAGTGCATAAGTGCAGTCAGACTTACTGACCTGCTGTCCAAACCAGACTCCAAATCTCCACACGGCCACGAAGAAGGCACGATTTAATACTTGCGTGTAGATTACGCATGCTCTCGGAAGACTTTCACATGCTACCCGGCCAAGGCTGGCATAATCTCTCACAGCTTTCCTCTTGTTCTGATGCCACTGGAATGCTTTGCTTTGCTTTTATACCCCTTGTAATGCTACACACCAACATCAGGATGCTCAAAGGTCCGTCTAATAACGTCTGGCATGCTGGCTTGATCCAGCTTAGCTGATGTGCAGTTTTTATGCCTTCCAGACGCGAGATCGCATGGCTTCCCAGATGTGCTGGCTCACAGTGTTGTGGAGCCACAGCTGTACAAGAGAACAGAGTTCACACCGATGAATTGGGTGGGTCTGACATTGAGCACCCAAGGGTCCGTTTAGCATGATGTTTTTAGACAGTGGTCTTCCCAAGAAGGACCTCTTCAAACAGACTTACAGGTTGAGTTTTGGATTTAACTGACATTTGTGTGTAAATATGAATGATTAGTATGAGCAGGCTACTGTTGAATTATTTATGTTTACAGTAACAACGTGTTTAAGTTTTAATGAATTCTATTCAGTGTGCAATATTAAATGCAGAACTTACAAAAATACATAAAATTACGGATTATAAAGCTATTTATTGAAAGTTCTGTTTGAACTGTTGCACTGTGAAACAATGGTTTGATTTAAATCACATGACCGAAGCAGATGTTGTGTTATAATTCTGACTTTTTACTTTCCATTTCTAGTGTGATGGATAGTCTCACCAGAACGTTCTCATAGTCAAAGCTGCAATGGAGAATTTATTGTACATCTCTGAAGAGCGAATACTTTCAGTGAAACTTGCCTCAGTTTTCCATCTGTTTGTTCAATGACACAAGCAGCTTCTCACTTTCCAAAGTATTCCTGACTATCATCATGAAACTGAAATAAACAAGCTGCAAAACAGAATGAGGAGACTCATTTAAGCCCATTTTCAAGTCACATCATTTTATGATGTAACTACTTTACACACAATTATGTAACTGAATTGGGATTTTATTATGACATCTGAAAGTTAAAATATAGTATTTAATATATTTTGTTTTGTTCACTGCAGATTATATGATATTATAGATTTACAATAATGGTATATATACTATACTATAATACACACACACAATGAAGTTTTAATTTACAGAAGCTGTTGCTTGTGCCGCATACTTCATACATCTTTTCTCCAGAATCTTGCTCATCTAATGCTTGACATATTTGTTTAGATTAAAAAGAGAAGAAAACAAATCACTTCAGGGTTCTTATAAGATCAACAGCCCAGCTTTGGTGGAACATGGACAAAAGGAAAAAAAACTCAGAGGTTGTGCAGCGTAAATTTTTTTTGTACCAGAAAAACAATGTTCCTCAGTTAATGTAGAAGAGCAAGACTGACAGTGTTCATCAGGGTGAAAGGACTGTCTGTTTGCAATGGGGTTAATGGTTTTAAGTTGTTCGCCAGGTTTACTCCTATAACAGAGTTGACCTCTTGATCAGTTCATGCAGGTGTTTGAAATCACCTGACCTGATGTCGCTCCCCATGCTGGCAACGACAGCATACAAAATCTCTAGCAGCTTGCTGCATGTTTGACTGCTTGAGAAAGTCAAGTTTATTCTGATCATTCTGTTCAAACATTCCAATTTTCAATTCAATTTAAATTAATTTACAAAGCTCTTTTTTCACATTACACTTCAAATCAAACCTGTAAGTCAAAAGTGACAGTAAAAGTAAATGTTCTTGTACTTAAGATAAAGGAGAAACCTTGAGAGGAACTGTCATGAATCCTGTCCGTGGTCTTCCGTCTGCTCGCCACCAGAGGTCGCCTTCCAATTACATTGACTCTCACACTACACAAACTGTTACATGTCACCCTGGACTCCATTTCCCATGCTCCATTGCACTGATTGCAGTCTCACCTGCAGGCAATCACACAAACTTTATATACAAGGTCCTAATCATTGTTCAGGGCCGAGTATTGTTTAGCGTTTATCACTATCCTAGTGATAGCTACATTACAGAGTCAGTCTAGTTTCTCCAGTCTTAGGTCCCAGTCGTATCTATTCTTGTTCTTTTCCTGATTTACCATGTTTAGATCCTAGCCTGTGTATCTCGATTCTGTGTTACCCTACCTGCCCTGTTTGGACACAGTTTGCCCCTCGTCTGGACTATAGCCTGTCTGTTGGATTTCCTGTTTTCCTCACCCTCCGGATTATGTTCGCTGTCGACTGACCCACGCCTGTCTCTGGATTACTCTTTGTCTTGCCTGTGCTATATCCGTTTGCTGGTGTTCGACCCTTGCCTGTCTTGACCATGTCTTTTGTATAAAGTTTTGCATTTGGATCCGCACGTCTCTCTCAGTCGCCTCGTTACAGGAACCACATACAGTTCTTATAACCATATTCAACCTCTTGAAAGTTTTCATGTTTTATTTGTTTTACGGCACTGATACACTGATGATTTGATAGCATTTTGACCCTGATCTACAGAAAAATGTTTTCATGTGAGAGTAAAAAAAATTAGGAGAAATTAAAATTGAATAATAATAATTTGCACAATTCATGCATTTAGTAGATTCACTCCAGCAGCAGCCTTATATGTCTGTGGAAAAGTCTCTGTTAGCTTTGCAAATCAGGCACCTCAATCTTCCCCCATTTTTCTTTGCAGAATTGGACATTAACATGTTGTTTTTAAGCCATTTGCTATATAGCACTGACTTAAGTTGTTTAAGGTTATTCGCATGCTTGAGAACAGATCATCAGGTTTTCTTCTAGGGTATTCTTATGTTTCGCTGCATTCATTCAGCCCATTCTCACCATCAAGGTGTCAAATTATATCTATATCTTTATGTGAGGAACTGAGTGAAAACTGAATTTTAATCACTGAGAAACTTGTTTTCAGTATTTGTTCCAATATTAGTAATTTCCTTTTGCTTTTTAAAAAAAATGTACTTCTGTTTTTAATGTGCATAATACAGTTTGTGAACATTGTAAAAGAAAGTTGTTTCTGAGAAATATCCATCTGTGTATAAAAACATAAAGCTAATAGCATGTTTCCTAATAATATCACCTAAAGGCAGCATGTACAAGGAAAACAAAGAACCTAAGACCGAGCCTTTTGGAACACCATATTTTACAATTGTTAAGTCAGACAGCTATACTGAACAGTGACTATACTGTACTATCTCCATGGACCCTCCCTGTGTGTAGGCTAATAATAGATAAATGGAGTGATTGATGTTGCAGTCAACTGATGGAGTCTAAATGGCTCATGGTTACATTCCCAACATCCACATGATGATTACTCACTACTTTAAGCTTGATTGAAAAGCATGCCTCATAAGCACACATTAATTCATACGAGCTTTAAACTGTAAGTCAGATTTAATTGGAATGTTTCAATCTGTAACATAGCTAAAATTTGGCAAGAAAAACTGAATGTAATAAAGTACAAATACAAAAATTCCTGGGATCTGTGGTGTTTAATTCTGAAAGGGACTTTGAAAGGGCTCTTTGTGCTTTGCAAAGATTCCAGCGTTCAGCTAATCAAATGGATTAGAAGGGCTCTGAAAGCCCTCCAATTTAAAACAACCATCCATGCAAAATAAACAGCCTTCCACCATCTAGTGTTGTGTGTGTGTTTGGTGAGTGGACTCATACTGAAAAACTGAGGTTTTTTTGTATTATTTGACAAAAAGAAAAAATTTTCAGTAGTGATGAATAAGACAATTTATTTTTATAAGTGGCTATGTAAGTAATTCAGCCTATTTATTTGAAAGAGTTTTATTTTATCAATTTAAATCATAACTTAATCTACTCAAACTGAACTTTTCAGAGTAATCTATTTTCTTTACCTGAGTTAAATGTATGGGTGATATTAAAATATGGTCACTTGTGGACTATGTGTATGTTCACAAGTAAAATTTAGGGTATGTTTACATGACAATGTACTAAAAGTGGAAACATTTTTCTTTTGCATTTTTAAAAAGTTGTACATACAGACAGCAATGCTATCAAAATGATACCAGTTTAACACAGATCTGTGAAAATGACTAAAAATGCTAGATTATGTAGGTAGGCCAGTAGTTGATGTCACTTTCTAAAGAAACACTACGCCATTTTTTTGCAGTTTACACGTAGACAATACGTTTTCATTTTCATAAACTAACACTTTGAAACCCATTTTCAAAAGTTTTCATGACCCCAAAGTCATTGTTGAGTAAATGGACAGCCAAAAACATAAATTTTTTTCCCTTTTTAGTTGAAATGGTGTTGTGTTGCGTGATTTTTCTTTATTTTGTCATCTCTCATTTTTCTTAAGTATGCTTTTCACTGGCATTTGGTAGCTATGGTACAGTGTTAGCCAAATTGTTGGTCAAGTCATAATATATTATTCACAATAAATGTTGAAATAGTTTGCTTGGCTCTTTGTTTAGATCATAATAGTTTTACAAATGTATAAAAATAATGTCTTAACTGTACATTTTACAATTAAACTAAGCAAAATTAATGATGAAAGCATGAAAAAAAGTTTACAAGAAAAATGCTTCATTGTGACCTTCATACAGTATAAGTGTGTATGAAAATATTTAGTGCTTATATTGTACAACATACATATACACATCACACTAATTTCAATAATATGCACGTAATAGTGAGCTCTTTCCAACAAAATACCCTATTGCAGAGATAACATCAGTAAGCCTTCCTGAAGTGACAGAACAAATCTGTCCCAGCAGGATCAGGCGCTATCTTTACTGATGCAGGAGTGAAGGGGGTTTTCTTTGGTGCGACTGGAAAAGTAGTTCTTGTGTAATAGAGCTCTTAACAGTTTCCTCTACAAAGGGATCTTTCCATACCGACTGTCTAGAATTCCTTTTCCTGACTTTTAAGGGGTCAAAGTGTCTACTGTATCTTTGTTTCTCATTCCTGCAGTCTTTTCAGATCAAACACACATTTACACACACACACAAGTCATTCATTGCGTGAGTGTTTATAAACATATTTGTCATATTTGTAATGGAGACAGTCTCATTTTCTTGTATTGTTTCAAAATAGCCTTTCATACTGTGTATAGTACATAAGTGTGCAAATGCCTTAGTATATGGTGCGCAGAGCATGTTATGACAATGTCCTGGACAGACATGTGATATAGTCCAGACATGATCACCTCACTGGGCCCATGTGGGTATCACTCGCAGACCGGCTCAACAGTTCAACATAAACCATAGTTGTGGGGTGTTTATGTTCATCTAGTGGTGTCAAACTTTGCTACATGGACCACATTCACACCCAGATTTCTGTGGTCAGTGGCGGCCGTTCAAAACAGTGCTTCCCAGGAGATACCACCACACCATCAATAATGACAGCAAATGCAAAACAGTCATCTCTCTAGTGTTAAAGCAGCTCATTCTCAGAAAAAAAGTTCAAAAGCTGTCACTGGGGCGGTATATCTTTTCAAAAGGTACATATTTGTACCTAAAGTGAAGATATTAATACCTAAAAGGTACAAAAGTGTACCCTTTGAAAAGGTACTGCCCCAGTGACAGCTTCTGTACTTTTTTTTTTTTGAGAGTGCATATTCTTAAAGTTCCCCTATTATGGGTAATGAAAGGTTCATATTTTGGTTTTGGGAGTCCCCAACAACAGGTTGACAGGCATGCAAGTCAAAAAACACTTTCATTTGTCTTATAATATGCATTTATTTTTACCTTATTTGCTCAACGACTCCCAAACTATTCGCTCAAAGATTCATTTTTCCAAACCCCTCCTTTGCGTGACGCTAATCTGCGGTGATTGGTCTGATTGGTCTCATTTTCATTTAATCATGCCTGTAATGCTTGATAAAGTAGCATTTGTGAGCACAGTGCTGCTTTGTGTACAGCGTTACCGGGGAAACAGCTATTTTTACCGCTCCAAAAGTGGCACCTAGTGGCAAAGAATGAATTTGCATTTTCATTCAGACCAATGCAAAAAGACCAACAGGATGCTTCCAGAGTAGTAATCTGGCAAGCTTTCAGCATTAGTCTTGGAGTTCACCAAGGATTGGTCCTCTCACCCTTTCTATTCATCCTATGCATGGACACGGTAACGGCAGACATCCAGTCGCCACAGCCGTGGAAACTCCTGTACACTGACAACATCCTACTCGCCAACGAAGAGTGCCAGATCCTCAATGACCGAGTGCAACAGTGGAAAGATGAGCTGAGTGAGAATGGTCTGCGGCTCAACCTCAGGAAGACCGAGTATGTGGAATGCAGCCCAGAAACCATATTATCATCATAGATGGTCAAGACCTGAAGAAAGTGGACTGCTTCAAACAGACGGTAACAGCCTCTTAGATGCATGCAGTGGCGTATAAAGTACCTGAAAGCCATACTCAAGTAAAAGTACAGATATCTTACCAGAAAATGACTTTGGTAGAAGTTGAAGTCACCATTTAGAATATTACTTGAGTAAAAGTCTTAAAGTATGTGATATTTATTGTACTTAAGTACGAAAATTATTTTTTTATTCTTAAACATACTTAAGTATTGAAAGTAAAAGTACAAGTAAAAATGGAAAAGCAAATAAATACAGTATATAAATAAAAAATGTTCATACACAGCTTGAGTAGCAAGATTGGGTCACACTTTATATTAGGTGGCCTTAACTACTATGTACTTGCATCAAAAAATAAGTACAATGTACTTATTGTGGTCATATTGTATTGTAAAACACTTTTGCTGTCTTGTAAGGTTAGGGACAGATTTGGTGGTATGGTTAGGTTTAAGGGTGTAGCGTGTAACGTGTTTAGCGTGTCACTAGCGTAACATTCAGTATGGGCCAAATGATCAGAAGAAAGGTGCGACTACTGGAGAGAGGAAGACAGCACAGCAGGTGAGCGAACAATCAATACAGAGTCTTTTCTGATTCAGTTTGATTTTGTATTAGGAGGAAAATGTACTCTTTAGCTTTTTGCTCAAAATGTGTAAATCACATAGGTAAACAATTAAAGTACAATAAATGATAGTAATATCCACACTCTTGTTGGGTTATTTTACAGGTACGTGGACTCAGCAGTTTTGAACACTTTCGACTCAGTTGAAAACAGATTCTCATACACTTAAGAACGATAAAAGAATAAAATAAAACTTTTGCAAAAATTCAACACGGTGTCAGATTCCTTGTAACACAACAAAATTAAAGAAAACAGACAATGCTTTCACACAAAATATTGTGCACAACTTGAAGACCTCAAAAATGTGATCAAATAGACAATCAGTTTGATTCAATATACAGAATGAAGTTCTGAATTTTCACTTTCAGTTGCAAATGAATCACTTTCTCCGCAAAACTCAGTCTGTTGAACGTGAATCAGAGGCTCAAGATTTGACAAATTAATTCAGTTAAACTGAATTCATGAATTGAATAGATGAGTTCAGAGAACAGTTGATTCCTTTAGAATAGTTCAGGATCACAGTTAATGTCTTTCGTTGAGAAATCAAGAATGGAAAAAAATAGAAAAAAACAAGATGACCTCAATGAGTCCGAGTCCTGTTTGTCCAAAAGTAAAAGAAAGAATCCTCCTACCAGTTTGATGGCTCAAAACACAGTTCAACAGAGAAAACGGTTCCGTGGGTGGCTCGCCATATACAAATTGCACCTCGTGCGTCCAGCATGAATCAGGAAACTCATCACAGAAGTACTCCAATCTCACAAAAAAACAAAAACCCAGCCTTGTAGAAACACAAGGCAGAACAATAATTAATCTTCAATTCAAACAATTTCATCATCAAATCACGTGTAAGCACTTCAAATAACACATTAACTCAACACTTTAACACTTATTGAACACATTGACACTTAAATACCACACTTTATGATGCTTCATTAGCTCATTAGCATTTTCACACGTGCGTTAGCTTTAGCCCATGTGCTATTCACTTCGGCTAGCACGGCCTATAAACACCTCATATCGATTCTTTATCAAATTCGCGGCACTTTTCTTGTATAAATAAAGTTAATGTTTGAATTGCAACTCACCAAGGCAAGAAATTTATATATTTTCAAACAAGGAAGTTCATTTGTGGCACTTTGATGCTCCGTGGGTCTGCATCGATCGTTTCACAAGCCTCTGCCTCATCCGCTTCTTACTCCAGCAACAGCTCCTTCATATTATAGCATCAGATCAGAAATCCTGTTTTTTTCCGTTGTATCCGATCACTTTTCTCTAAATTGATCACTTACATGGAGGGGTTTTGAAGATCGCTCCGTGTAGCTGCCTCGTCTCGTCTCTCTCTTTTGCAAAATCGAGAACTTTCTCTCGCATTCAGCAAGTAGCAGGTAGGCGGGGCTTGGTTCACTGCTGCTACTATTATTGGTTTTTATTGCTTCTTTCATTTTATTTTCACTGGTAGCCTGGGTTACCCGGGTTACAGTGGGGATAGGTGTAAGGGATAGGTCAACAGTGTAATTATAAATGTAATTACAGAATTTAATTAGAGATGTAACTACATCTGCATGTAAAAACATGCATGTACACAATAAGAGCTTTGTATCAAATTATTAATTTAAATGCAAGTACATATTAGTTAAGGCCACCTAATATAAAGTGGGACCCAAGATTGTGTTCAGTTTTAACTCTTTCTTGATTTTGTATTTTTGGGTAAGAATAAGCACTTCATCCGGTACTTGGTGTCTTTCATTCCAACATAAGAAAACATTTCTGGAATCTGCATCTGAAATAGCATTTAGATGTATTTACACAGTTTAATGTATCTCAGAGGGGACATGCATTTAAACTGCAGTTACAGATGCATAAATAGGCCTAATGTTTTGTTTTTAACATAAAACGTTGAATACTGATATTTGAAATAATTTAAAACATTAAAAAAATAGTCGAAATGTGAAATTAAAACCACCAGTAGGTGGCAGCTAGTGACTGTTAATGAGAGAGTCATTGAGATTCAACCGATTCATTCAAACGGCTGATTCATTCAGGAACAAAGCATTTGATTGTGTTAATGAGTGAATCACTGAATCATTTATTCAACCGATTTGTTCAAAAAGCTGATTCATTCAATGAGTAAACACCGTCCATTGCTCAGAGACGCAAAGCATTGCTGTGATCTTTGTTTGGAACTATTTTTCATTGGCAAAATTGAGAAAAATCGAGCAATATTATGTCTAAAATGTAAGTCACTTTTTGCTTTACTGAACTTGTATAAAATGATTATTAAATGTGTTATCATGCTTATATCTGCAGAAAAACGGTACTCTTTGTGTGATATAGATTAAGTTAACTATATTAAATTACATAAATTTAAAAAGCTCTCTGTGTGTGATTTGGTGAAATACTGGATAACCTCAGATCGCACATCATTACAGCAACACTTGCCATATTATCACAGATGATGCTGTATAACGCACACCCCAGCCTCCTTGAATGGAAAAGGAAATTATCCACGGTTGTGCGTGCACTTGTTTGCACAACATGAGCAAAGGTGTTTTTAGGAGTCTAACTTGCAAGCGCCAGAAAACTGATTCATCAAATCTGCTTTCCTGCATTTTAATTAGGAAACATAGTAGAGTAAAATTAAAAGTTGGCTGAAATATAACAACTCAAGTAAAGTACAGATACTCCCAAAAAATACTTAAGTACTGTAACAAAGTATTATTACTTCATTACATTACACCACTGGATGCATGTGCGTGTCGACGCTGCCTGGTCAAAATGCCGCCAAGTCACGTGAGCCCTATGCAATCAACGAGGCACCCAATACATCTCAAGATGAAGATATACAAAACTGGAAGAAGTGGAAAGAGATGTACTGAATAGCAGACCCTGCAACAGTGCGGGACAAACGCTTAGAAATGAAGACTGATGACCCAAGCATCACTGCTGTTACCAAAAGTACAATGCGAAAAGAACTGTGGGGCTGAGTTAGGAGGAATTTAATCCAGGTTCAAATAAATTTATGAATCAATTTCAGGAAAAAAAGGCCATTGTCTATTGCCAGTATTGTAGTAACATATAAATCACAGCTCATACAGAGTCACTTTCAAACCATGGTACTTTTGGGTCCGAATGGTGGAGATGTTTGCACCATCGACTGTGAGTATTGCTGTAATTACTAGTGACAGCTGTTTACCACTGTAACTTGGTAATAAAGATGGGGATGACACCAGTTTCACTGTGTGGTTGAAGTATTTGCCCCTTTGGATTTACCAGTAACACTTTATATGTACACAGCAGCACTTGCGTTTGACTGTTTATGAGACAAGCAGCTGTGTGACCGGGAGCATGCAAAAGTAAGATTATATGTCATAAATATCTGTTGACTCCTGCAAGTTAGGACAGATTGCTTTCATAATAATTTTGAACTGCTTCAGAGTTCACACGAACAGACGCTGAGAAATCTCTCTGAAGATAAAAATGCTTTATGGCAACAATGTTCTTTATATGAAAACAGGACCTTTTGGCAGAAATGTTACACTGTTCAGTAAGACTCCCCAATAGCAGCGTATATTGTCACAGTGCTGAAAATTTGTTTCATTATCACTGTTTTGTATATTCATTTTCAGCCAGATTTATTAATTCTTATACCTGCTGCATGAATTGTTTTGTGTTATTTATAATATGTGTCATTGTAAATACATAGCACTTATACTTTAAAGGGACAGTTTACCCAAAAATTTAAATTCTGTGATAATTTACTCACCTTCATATCATTCCAAATCTGTATGACTTTCTTCCATAGAACATAAACAAAAGATATCTTGAGGAATGTCTCAAATGTTTTTGTCTATACTAAAGAAGTCAATGGTAATGAAAACTGTTTGGTGACCAAATTTTTCTAAATACCTCCTTTTTTTTTGTACCGCATAAAGAAAGTAAGTGAGTAAATTATGACATAATTTTTTAACAGTTTTGGTGTGAACTAACACTTTAATCACAATCACATATTGGCTGTTTATTAGTGATTATAAAGCATATTCTGCATGACCATAATATTCTACATCCCTAATCCTACCCAATACCTAAACTTAACAACTACTTTACTATTAATAAGCAGCAAATTAGGAATTTATTGAGGCAAAAGTCATAATTAATGTTTTTTTTAATAGCAAGAGTTGGACCTTGAAATAAAATGTGGTGCTGATGCCCACCTGAAAAAATAAAATCACTCTAGCATTATCGAACAAAATATGTTAAATGACTCAGACTACAGAAAAAGCTCTAGCATCCTTAAAGTTACTGAAGAGACAGCTGTTTAGTTTCCTATACAAATATTTAGACATTTTCAGGAATTACTTCAACTTGCCCACATAATCTTCCACTTCTTGTATCGTGACCATAAATGAAAATAACATTCCTATATTTGTACTATACTGTAACTTCATTTTGCCCTTTTGGATTGTGTACAGGTAAACAAACGTCAGATGGAACTATTGTTTTCTCCAACTTCTCTGAGTAAATCTATAGACTGGGCTGAACTTGTATGAACCATTTAAACCTACAACAGTCATGGCAGTGTCTTTGCTTTGCTGCCCTCTGGCGCAGATCTCCAACTAATTGGCTCACTCTTTAGAGAGGGGGGAGAGACATGAGGGTCTTTAATCTGGAAAATGCGTCTCATTCCCACCAGATGGTTTTAATGAGTGCGGCAGAAGCCGATCCAGAATCCCAGTGAATGGAGTTGGCGTCTCTGGGCCTGGGCTTATTCCATTGGGCCTCTCTGAGGGCATTCTGCTTTCCACTAAGAATAAAACTCCTTCATAAGTCCTCCACTCCTGCTGTAACCTCTGCATGTCCCAATGTGCACACAGAAATGTTAATTGCAAAGGGTGAAGAGTGTAGCGATGACGTATGTGCGGACAGACAGCGCTCATGTGGTCCGCAGTTGATGCTCTGACTGCGCTCGCACTAATAAAGAGATTCACACACTCAAATACAGTTAATCATACTGACACACATGTGCTTTCTGAAGTACATGCTTTATTATATGAGGTACAGTTCCTCTTGCTCTAGAGCTTTATGACTTTAAAACATGTACAGCATGCTGCTTTACTGCAGACACAGTTTAGTTAGTCACTATTAAACCAAACTGCCATTTAATTAAACAATTACACTCATTTGACTTTCTCAGCAATATTGTAGGAGAGTGTGGATTTTTATTTTTTTTTACTTTGTCTTCACCTTTGAAGCTATACTGAATGCATGCATATTAGCATGCATATTACTAGCATATTAGATAATTATTAGTACTTCTAAAGCACATTTTAATGCCTTTCTTCATGACCTACAATACCACAACAACTACCTTACTTACTATCAATAAGCAGTAATAGGAGAATTTTCCATGCGGTCCTTGATCTGTTACCCAAAATTAAAAAAATATTAACTCTTTCTTGACATGCACTGATAATGTAATCAGTGCACTTATAATGTTTTACATCAAAATAGAGAAGCAGTGTTGCCAAGTCTGCGGTTTGCAACTTTTATACTGACGCTGCAGGCTGTTTTTTTAGTCTGCAGTTTAAAGCGAAACCCCCCACCTGAAACGTGATTTTGACCTAGGTGTAAGGAGATTTTGACCCCCGGGAATGTGATTTTGATAGCCATTTTCTCCTGGTAAATTTTGGGTTTTGAGTATCAATTGGGCTGGTTTTGTTAAGAAGACCTGACAACCCTGAACATAATGCCATTTTTAATAAACACGGCATTGTATATTACAAAACGTGTCTCTTTGAGGAAATACTTTTGTTCCTCTTTTGCTAAATGCATGAATGTAGATTCTAGTGTGCTATAATCATTATATGTGTGCAACAGTGACAACAAACTACGACATATTTTGTCAGTCATTTGTGCAGAATATTAATTCCAGTATTTTATTTATGTCAATCCCAGCTGTTGACTTTTCGGCGAACACAGGGTCTTGTTGCCATTTGCACCGGTCTTGTTTTTGGTTGTCGAGAACAATGCATTGTTTAACATAATCATGTCTTGTGCAAAAAATGGTCAACACTCTAGAACACTGTTCTGTCATTTCATGACTGAAAACTCAGATTAACAAATTATTAAGTAATAAGACAGTAATAGCAGGTAGTTAACTATTAGCTATTCAAAAACTATTTTTCATACTTCCCAGAGGACTACTATATATGCTACAATATTACAAATATACAACTACTATATACAGGTACAGAATTAATGCTAAATGCATGAATGTAAATGTAAATATCTAAAGCTGACTGGCTAGTTTTGAAAAAAAGGGGGAAAGGGCTTTGATACGTCCTGTCCCAAATTCATGTTTCAATAAGAAATCCGTCAACACAAGACAGAGAAAAAAAAAATCTGTTCACTTCAGCACAAATGGCTTAACATTAGAGCATATGCATGCTATAATGACACCAAACTATGACATATTTTGTCAATCATTTGTGCAGTATATTAATGCCAGTATTTTACTTGTGTCAAGCCCAGCTGTTGACTTTTTGGCAAACACAGGGTCTTGCTGACATTTGGACCGGTCTGATGCCAACCCCAGTGAAATGTGATCCACCTAAATACGGTTTTCCCACGTCAGATTAGTCCTGGTCAGATTAGTCCGATCACACACCAGTGTGACTGGATTCAGATTCCTGGAAAACCACAATCACCCTAGAAAAGGCATAGAGGGATCTTCTTTTATGATTCTGGGATAAAGTGAGTGTGTTTAAACAGCATGTTTTGGCGCTCCCTGGAGATGAGCTTAGTCACGATGCATTAACCATTTATCCTGTATTACGGCCTATTACAATAGATTTAAAAGCATAAAAACACAGTCTGCTCTATTGACAACACTTTCAATGTTTGTTTGAGCCACAGAGGCTTACAATATAATGAAAATGTAATTCTTTAGTCATCGGCATTGCAAATTATACAGTACAGGCTGACATAACAAATTACTGCCCTTGTGAAAAAGAAGTACACTTTAGCATACTTTTAAAAAGAATACTTATTACAGAAATAATATCCTTTAAAAGAATATGAAAGAAATGTTTTTGGACACATTAATACAGATGGTACAGTATTATAGTATACATTTATATCAAGTGCAATTAGTTGAACTCAAGACAGCTTTTTTGACCCTTTATATGCAATTTTCGGTGACACTTTATGTTAATGGTCCCCTGACACATAGGTTTTGTTGCACCTATGTGTCAACTAACTCTCATTAGTAGCCTGTCTGCTTAATATCTGCTAACTCTTTATTGTGATGGTCTCTGAACAGACACTAACTTTGCAAGTACATGTCAGCTTATTCTAACTCTAACTTCTACTAATACTCTGCTAACACTCTAATGAGAGTTAGTTGACATGTAGGTGCAGCATATAGTCGGCAGAATGTGCAAAAGGGACCATCAAAATAAAGTGAAACCCAATTTTCAAGCTGAAAAGGTTTAATTAGAATAGTTTGCAAGCATGATTATAAAAACAACTAGTGAGTGGATGAGTTTAGGTAACATTTCAGATTAGGAAACACATATTAACTCAGTAAACACCTAATTTTCTGCTTAATGATAGTAAGTAAGGTAGTTGTTGAGTTAGTTATGTTTAGGTATTGGGTAGGATTAGGGATGTAGAAAATGGTCATGCATTAAAGTGTGCTTTATAAGTACTAATAAACTGCCAATATGCTGGTAATATGCATGTTAATAAGCAACTAGCTAATAGTCAATAGAGTTCCCTAATCTAAAGTGTTATCATGGGTTTATCTGTTCAATGTGATGATGTTTAATGTCCCCAACAACCTCTGTTAGTCCCATTTAGACACTTGTTAGAAACCACGTTTTTCAAGACACCTGAAAGTTAAAAAAAAAAAAAAAAAAAATGAGTGGGATCAGTGCAAAAACGATTATTTATTTATTTATTTATTTTCCAGGATTCATTCCTGCAGCACTATGACTGTCAATCCCACAGAGAAATCAATAAAACTCTTAAAACAGGAAGAAAAATAACGGTAACACTTATAGGATAGAATAGGTAACACTTATTCACTATTAACTACGACTTTTCCCTCAATAAACTCCTAATTTGCTGCTTATTAATAGTTAGTGCGGTAGTTGTTAAGTTTAGGTATTGGGTAGGATTAGGGATGTAGAATAAGGCATTAATATGTGCTTAATTACTGCTAATAAATGGCTAATATTCTAGTAATATGCATGCTAATAAGCAACTAGTTAAGAGACCCTAAAATAAAGTGTTACCAAAATAACTTTCCTTTACTTGAGATGCCATGCCATTATACATATGATCTGACCTTCAGTTGTTATCAAATGCTGTGACCAAAAGACATCTGAAGATCTGTCCATAGCTTTAGCTAGTTGTTAATTATTTATTTGGTTATCTGGTTTAATAAACATGTTCTTTCATTCCTCTCCTTAACCTTTAATATCAGACTTAAAAAGGGGCCAAATCACATTAAAGTTTATATTTCAATTTATTGAATCTCTCAAGCATAAACCCCAATGTTTGGCACAGCTTCCGATGTATCAATTAATGTCCAAAACCACTCAAGAGAAAAACATGCCTTTATATCTGAGATGTGTGTCCCGTTTCACAGGGCTGGCATCGTTTCCAGCTTCATCTCTGCAGTCTTTCTGCACTCATATTTATTTTGTGCCGAGATGTGAAATCTGGTCCGTGCATTTAAACCCAAATCAAACACTGCGCTGTAGTTTCTGCGCTCTCGGAGGCATATTTCCCCTATGTGTCCTACCACATCATTTCCATTTTTAACATTCAGTTACCGTTATGACATTAGGCAGTAGAGTGTTTGTTTTCATGTTGGATGTTCACCCAACTGCTTGGTCTTGTTGTGCATTGAATTTGCATTTGTCTGCCTTGCCTTTGGTTGTTGAGAACAATGCATTGGGTTACACTTTATTTTGATAGTCCACTTTAGACATTCTACTAACTATAACTAACTATGTAGCTACGTGTTAACTAATTCTCATTAATTTGCAACTATATGTCTACTAAATCTCAGAGTAGACTGTTAGGTTAGGTTTAGGGTTAGTAGAATAAGTTGACATATACTTGCAAAGTTTCTCATAGTCAGTATGTTGTATGTTGTGGACCCATCAAAATAAAGAGTTAGCAGATATTAAGCAGACAGTCTACTAATACTCTAATGACTGCTAGTTGACATGTAGTTGCAGAGTTACTTACTGTTAGTAGAATGTCTAAAGCGGACTATCAAAATAAAGTGTTACCATGCATTGTTTTAACTTGATCGTATCTTGTACAAAAGTTCTGTTCTGTCATTAATGAATAACTACACAGGCACAAATGAGTAACACAATATTAACTTTCTAGCAACTATTATTAACTTACTAAAAAAATCTGATTAATGAATTAGTTATAACACAGTAATAGCAGGTAGTTCACTATTATCTAATCAGTAACTACTATTTTTTCACACCACCCAGAGAACTACTATATACACACTATATACACTATACTATCTACAACTACTATAAACAGGTTTATAATTAATGTGAATAATGTAAAATCAAGTGTTCTAAATATTCTAAAGTGAAGATCATTCACTATAATGACTGAAGTCATCAAAATCTTTTGAGGGTTGTGTAAGGTTTAGGATAGTTATTCCTCCTGATTGATTTAGTAACAGCCTGTAACCCAGTGGCTTACAGTAACACTTTAGTTTAGGGAACAATTCTCATTATTAACTAGTTGCGTATTAGCATGCATATTACTTGTGTGTTGGCTGTTTATTAACACATAAAGCACATATGCATTATTCTGCATGAGCATATTTTAGATCCCTTAATCCACCCCATGTGTGACCATCCTCACTTTAGAATATTATTCCAAATAATTAGTAATTCCCTTAGAAGGATCACAAGTAAGACTTGAGACATTACTATCCAAAAACCTTACAAAACCCTCAAAAGCTTCAGTCATTACTAGAGAGTTACCATGTTATAGAATACTGATCCAAATAATTAGTAATTCCTTCAGAAGGATTTGGTAATACTTGAGTCATTACTAGTGGATTACCATGATCATCACTTCAGAATTAATGATACATTATGCATTATTCATATTAATGATCAACCTGTATGTAGTAGCTCTTAGTAGTCCTCTGAAGCGAACTAAAAAACTGATTATTACTGATCAACTAATAGTGAATTACCTCATTCAGCTACTATTAAGTGAGTGTATTACTACTAGTAAGTGTATTTCCTTGTCTCATTAGTGTTTAGCGCAGTTGCCGTTGCTAGGAAACGCTTGTTTTGTTTACTGTGTTGAGACTTGCTGAAATCGC